>CAAKHC010013219.1:34774-46805 GCA_901007825.1 Macroramphosus scolopax
GAAAGAAAAACAAGCAAAAGGAAATTAACTCGGTTGACATTTGTTGACACCAGAATGTTTTCAGCTGCCGTGCGTCTGGGAAATATTTCCACCTCCACCTCGAGTACATGTCAGGGAGGCTCCAGTCTTTGTGTCTTCATGTATAAAACCCTGTGAGAGCAGAGCACAGGAGAGGTTGGCTTTAAAGGCTCCTCATGCAATATGTAGTGATTGCATGAACGAACGTAGATTTGAAGGAGTTATATTCATCACTATACAACCTACAGACAGGAGCAGGCCCCTCTACATTTCTTTATGTTAAGGTTTACCGTCCCGTGTGTTATCCTGAACTAAAAACGAGGCGGATGGAAGCAACAAGGGGCTCCTTTGTTCTCCAGACAGTGGTATAGTAATCCATCTGCACCACATCCAGTAATCGGTGTCTTTTTGTTAAATGCATTGACTTTACATTTTTAAAAGTCAGTACTCAAGTGTACGTCTGTGCTGTATGTTTTGTAGGAGTGCAGGATATCGCGCTCAGAGACAAGGGACGGTGTGATGACAAAATTGCATGATGGGAAGTGTAGTGTCAAGAGGTTTTCTCTTTTTAATGTCAAACTACAGAAACATGTATTTTAAATAATTCACCGAGATAAAACCGTGAGGCTTGACTGAACACACGACCTCCGATTTTATTCTAACCTGTTAAAGCGAAGAGAGGAATCCATAGGGGGGCAGTAAAGTGGACTGTATGGTGGCGTTTGGGTTCTGAACTGGACGCCCTCGTCGGAGTCAAGTATCAGAGCCGCAGAAGTGTAGATGAAGTTTTGAAGGATGCAGACGGGGAGCGAGGACCGGCTGTCGACCTGATGTTTACGTAGTTCCACATGACTGCCAGTAGATCGGCAGCTTTCTCACAACCCGCTGGCCCAACATGCTTTTTTTTCTCGGAGCAGTGCAAACACTTTTTCTGAGACCTTTAAAAGACTTTCGCTCACGACCCTTCACGACCTTTCTATCACTCGTTAATAATCTGACTGGACCAAATGTCCGTTAGCGACTTGGCTTCAACCGTGTGAAGTAACATACATGTACTGACGTGGTGGTATTGCAGTACAACCATCATCATCATCATCCCGACTGCTCCTACGACCTCTCTAACGCTCCTCAAAAGAGAGCTTTGCTTCTTTTTTTTTGACGGTAACATTCTTCCCGTCTTCCCTCCAGATGAGAGGGATCGCTCTGGTATGTAAGAGGCTACGCTTGTGTTGCCGTGGATTTAATGTACTTCACTTTCTTCTCCCTTCGCACTGAAACCTCCAGTAAATCCTGCTAATCTTCACTCCGAGCAGGTAAAAACAAACAGGGAGGATCATGCAGCTACTGTCTGGCTCGGCTCGGCCGAACTCTTGACCACGTGAACTCCGTGCCAGCTCTCCAAAAACACTGGATTCCACTTTCCTGTCAAAACAAATGAAAGGTTAACATGCTATCCTCGCCGCCTGAAGGCGTTTGACGGCAGTTTTATGTGTTTATATCTATATTAATGACAATGCCAACAGCACTGTAACGTTGCACAAAGTCAATTTGTGTCATTTTTACAGCTCCGTTTACATGAAGGGCAATAATCTCATCTTAATCTGATAAAAGCAACACTATGAATGAGACTCTGGGATGTCGTTAGCAGTTTTATCACCTTAACCTTAATAAAGTCATCAGTCGCATCTCGGGTGTGTTATCGAAGTGCGTCGCAGACGTGCAGGACCTCGTGTTTGTCAGTCGAACCGCTGGACGTCAGGTGATCCGGCTTTCATTGACTGCTGACGTGAAACATGATCCGTCTTCCAAACAGCACAGAGGAGGACGGTGGTAGAAGCTGTGTCCGCCTTCGACTATCGGCTCGTACGGCTGTAAAGATAACGGTTGGAAGCACCGTGCTTATACGAATTAAGGTCAAATTCCAGAAGGACAGTCTGACGTAGGGACGACATGTGTGTCTGCATCTCAGTCAGTGGACTGAAGAATGTTCTGTAGCATGTGAGCAGGAATATTAATGGAATATAACAGAATGAAACACTTTAAATGAAAAAGAGCAAAGAGCTTTTGATGACTTAGTGTTGCGCTGGCAGTCAGTGTGGGAAAGAACTGGAGGAAGTGTTATGTTCATCGGCTCATTCACACCCTCATGGACTCATTTCCTTAACCAGGAAGTTGTCGTTAGCTGGACTTGCTGAATGAAAGCGGAGCGCTAACTGTTCAATATTCAGTTTCGGTTCAGCCCAGCTGTGCTCGACCCCCCTGTTGTTCTACAAAGAGGGTCGGCTGACCTCATCGCACACTGAAAAGAGAACGTATGAACCTTTTGTCTCTTCCTCCTGTAAGTTTAAGTTGAACCCGAGGCCCTCCGGCGCTGCCGCCCGTTGTTCTGCTGCAGTCTTTTCTGACGTCAGCTGGTTATTTGAAGCAGGGTCGTGGTCGGGTTTCCCGCAGGGCCGAGGCTCGGCCCATCTCCCCGACCCCCCGGGAAGCAGAGGTCACGCATGAGAGAGGAGGAATGAAAAGAGCCACTCCTCTGATTTACGACCTGACGTAGTAACAGGATACCTCCAGCACAGGGCTGGTTTTTGTTACGGAGGTGAGGGTACACCAAAGCGAGCCCAGCACCGCCTGCCAACGTTGGTTTAAGGTTTCAGACGTTTGGAGGGAGCAGCTTGGCATTCAGAGTCAGACTGCAGCCGGGCAGATCCTGAAAGGCTTCGTAGCGTGTCGAGACAATGAGAAGGTAGAACAGTTATTCCTGACTGACCATCTGAATTATGACATTCCCAGGTGAAACCCAGCTGTTGTATTATGGAAAAAAATACCCATTAGTGTTGTGTTGGATCGTTCTAGTCGTTCCTCTGCCTCTATCGGATCCAAACCAGGAAGTAACGTCTCACTTGATTAGCTGCTTGTTACAGAAACTCATCATACATCATCATACAGACGTGGTCAAGAGGATCCGGCCAAGTTCAAACCAAGACAGGTGATTTATGAGACTTTGAACGTGGCAGAAAATGCTGATCTGTGATTTCCATGCACGACCATCTGTAGGATTTACAGAGAACGATCCAAAGACGATCCAACAGTTCTCTGGACCAACAACAAAACGGCTCCTGGATGGCAGAGCTGAAGAAGAATGTTCAGACTGGCTCCAGGTGATAAAATACCCACGTCTACAGAGCAGAAGGTTTCTCACTGCTCACTGTGCAACATAAACTACGGGACACATGAGCTTCGATTTGATTTGCTAAAAGTTATCAGCTCAAGAAACCCTGTTTTCTGCTAAACAACCATTCAGATAACTGAGTGCTGCAGAGGCTGATCGATACTGGACTGGACTGGCTGATTGAATCTGTTCTGTGCCTCACACATCCGTCACTTTCTGCCATCAGTTCAGCTCCGCCCACCAAACACAGAAACTCTCTGGTGTTTGTAGTGTTTTTTTTTCTTTCTTGCACTCTGATAACAGCTTCTTCTTAAAGTGTTATTCCTGTCCTGGCGGATCGTTGAGTGTGCTTGTTCTGTGTGTGTGTGTGTGTTCACCCTCTCCGTCCATGAGTCATGAACTGAGCTCCTCTCAAGCGTAGACGTCCGCAGTCTGCTGGCGCAGAAGAACTAGGCCAGATTTGACACACTTCACGAGCCAGGCTAACCCTGACACACTTTACTGCTTCTCAGAGCACCGAAATAAAAACCTCAGCTACAAACGCATCATCGCAGTACCCGACCACTCTTTGAGGACACAACATGATAGTATCTAAGATGATAAAACAAGCTGGATTACAGGCTTTTTAATCCCAAAAATACTCAATAACATTGCTGCCACAAGCATTGAGGAGTACAGTGAGTGTAACACCTCTGTTGGGCCGGCTTGTAATCAGTAACAGGTAAAGTTCTGACACTTTGTCTCATTAACCAACCAGATTAACTTTCTTTGAAGCTTTCAGAGATTATTCCCTCTGAAAACTCCAGTCATAATTGGATCAGAACCTTCCTGGACAGGATATGCTGGAGGGCGGGTGTGAAACAGGAGGCCTGCCGACCCCCTACGGTGTTCCTGTTTTTATATAGATGAGCGGAAAAACCCACATCAGCAGCAGCATCAAAGCCGGGAGTGGTGGATCCCTGCCAGTTTATCACCTACTTTCTAAACTACGAGGCAAAGTACCCACCCGAACCTTTGCTTCATCAGCACTAGTCCTCTCCCAACCCTGTCTTCTGTATAATCATAAGATGTGGATTGTTCTCCACCAGCTGCTGTCGTTTTATTTCTGAGACTCGGGAAGAAGGACCATATGTCCCGACCTTGTTCTATGATCCCAAAACAGGATGTCACCGCAGGCCCTCTGGTCAAAGACACTGACACAGGAGGCCTATTGTTTACTTCTACTTTGGGAAAGACAGAGAGGGAAATGGACGGGCGGTGAGGGAGAACACAATCAGTGTTTGTGTCTTGTGTGTTTTCTATTTCAAGCGTACAGTCTGAAAAAAACTGACAGCTTGCAAAAATTTTTGTCCAGCGTCTGCACAAAGAGGCCAGGGAGTTCGTCAGATGTTTACATCCTTAAACCATATTTGGGCTTCCTTTTTTTAAAGGGAAAAGTTCTTAAAATAGTCATCACCTATTATTTTTTTTTTCTTTCTTTCCCTTTGTGAATTTGAACTGGTCTCTCCTGGAGCAGAGCAGCCGGGGATGGAAGCCTCCAGACAACGGAGCCGCTCCACAGACGCTGAGTAATGGAGCAACCTGTAGCTGCACAACACACATGTTGATGTTCCAACACACATCTGTACGCTCCAAAAATCAAAGAGCTGCACATGCATTTCTTTACTCCAAAGGTTGGCTCCTGGTAATGGATTGACTTCATGATTTACGCTCAGCATAAACTAAATATAGTTTAAACTTTCCCCTTAATATCAGACAGTGAACTGGTGCATGTGCAAACAAGTGCTGACTCAGAGCTTAAAAGCTGGGAAGAGACAAAGAGTGCCAGGAGGTGGCAGACGGGGTGGAGGGTCGACTTAGACATAGCAGCGGGCCACAAGGGCCTTCTTGTCTGTAAACACAACCTGTTGCAGCTCACTCAAGGGCAGACTATGCAGGGAATGCTAAAAGGATTAGCGTGTAGCCACTTGAGATAATGTGAGAAATGAGACATGATGGGGCGGAGGAAGGCGAGGGGTCGAGGACGAGACGGTGTCAAGACGCTGACTCACTCAATCACTGCAGAGAAAATGAGGGATTAGTCCCATTCAAAACCCTTTTTTCGGGGGGATTATAGGCCGTGTGAGTATTTGAATTAATACTGAATGTTGTCACAAGTGTTATTTGTTATTTGTGTTAAAAAAAACTCCCCAACAACACAACAAAGACATGACCAGCATCCACATTTACTTTTCATTATTTGTGTTTATTTGCCGTGTACATCATGAACAAATCTCTTTGGAATAAAAACCAAGTCTCTCATATACAGTATATCAAATAATGATAATTAAAAAAAAGATGGAGCCTCTTTGTAAACATGCAACCGAAGGTTTTTTTGTTTCCGAGCGGGAGATACAGAACAAAGAATAAAACGTCCGGTCGGGGGAGTTTCAGGAGTTTTGCCATGCTGGAGATAAATACAGGAAGAAAAAAGAAACGTGAAGCCTGCAAGTAATGCTGTTAATTTATCACATGTACACGTGACCTTGAGCCTCTCAGTTTAACCTTCCGCATACCTCGGCAGACCCCGAGTTTGTATCTCAGCGGCGTCCTCCGGGCAGAGCACTAGAAATGACCTTTTCATTGACGATAACGTGAGAATCACTGAAGGATGGATGGAGTGAGGTAGGACGTGTGGTTATCTGCTTGTTTTTCATGGGAAGCGAGCTGATGCAGCCGGCTGGTGAAAGTGACTTCCTAAATCATGATGTAAGTAGGACCCTGACAACATGAGCGTCTGCAGATTCTGGACGTGAATACATAGTTTGGATGCGTTTTTTTTTTAAACTTTAAACTTGTTTGTCCCGCCTTCGCAGCTAGCCGGACTAGCGTTAGCTTGCTGGACTAGCATTAGCTTGCCGGACTAGCGTTAGCTTGCCTATTAATTGTCTTGTTGATCGATGATTGTAGATTTCAAGAGACGAGTACACAAAAGCGATTCACCTGAATTCACCACATTATTTCATGCTCACTCTGTTGTCTGACGACCGAGAGATACGCAAAAGAGAGCAACTGCGTCGTGAAGTCGGCTGCATTCAAACACAGTAGACGTGATAACAGAGAGAAAGGAGGCTGGACGGAGGTGTGATAGCAACTTTCTCTTGACCAATGTGCTCCTTGGTTGTCATGGAAAATAAGGTGACTATACCTCAGGAAATAGACCCTCTTTAGGGGTTGGAAAGGATTAAAACGATGAACATCACTGTCTCCTTTGAATCCAGCTCAGTGTTTATCATTAAATGAGATGTATCTCTGAAGTTCTCGATCTTCCATTTCTCTCTCTCTCTCTGTCCAGTTCAGTGCATTAACGACCCCCCAGGGGTTCCTCGCATGTTTGTTCCAACGCCTGCGTTTAAGGAGTAAAAAAAAAAAAAAGGATAAAAAAGGCAACATACAACTAAACTGGGACATTTCCGAATGAGGTACTCACGGTTCACTTCACACTAACACCACGGTTTAGAAAAAAAACATAGCTTAGTGGTTCGTCACTTTAAATTAGTTAAGAGAGCAGTGTGTTGTTGTCAAAGACATTTAAACTGTGTCAGGACAACATATACACGTATGTGCCCTGTCGGGGGTCAGAGGGGCTCATCAGAAACCAGCTCTGTCAATAACTGCAGCAACATCAGCAACATCCACTCTGAATCACAGACACCAACACATGCTGCTGGGAATAATGGTTCCATTTGTTCTGTATACCAACACTCCCATGAGATCTATAAATACAACACATTTGAAATGACACACTAATCTCAAAGCTTCATCTATCTATCGATCTGTTTTTGAGCCGCAGCGATGCAACTGGTCGGCGGTCGACAGTGAAACAATATGGCACATCGTTCTTCGTCATTCAAGTGAGATTCAGTTAACTGCTTTACGTTTTTTTGGTTTTCAGCAGCAAAATGTCTTCACAGAACCAGTGACCCTCTTAATCAATTAGAGTGAACAGCCTGTCCAGTCTGTGGAAAACAGTTCCTGGTCCCGGGATTAAACCGTTGACTCCTTTGGTCCTTCGCGTGCAGCATTCTTACACCCATAAAGCCACTTGATGACACGAGCGTTCCTCTCAATGATCGACACCCCGGTGGGAACCTGCTCAGCCAGCTCCTCCTGAAACAGCCCGTCTCCTGAGTGGCGGGAGAACTCGCTTGGTTCCGAGCCGCCGCAGCCGTCGCCGCCCACACTGCGGAGCGCTAATGAGAGTGTGTCTATGGAGCTGGCACCGGAGAGGAAATTCTCTCGGCCCAGGCGGTCTATCATGTCCATGTCCAGTCCGCAGAAGTCAAAGAACTGCTCCTGCTCTGACAACGCCGCTGAACAGCGCAGATACAGGTCCGACTTAGAGCGACGCAACTTCCCCAACTCCCTTCTGGATACTGGTGGTGAAGCCCGTTTCCATGGGTCATTCTCATCATCGTGCTTATTTGAATGGTTGCCGTTGGTGATACCGTTGTTGAGTCCATCAGTGGTACCATTTGTAAATCCATCAGTACTCTGTGTACAGCTGAATCCGGGGCTGGGGACCGACCCCGGGCTGCGTTCTTGGTCCGTTTTACTCGACCTCCTGCTCCCTGGTCCGCCGTCTGTATTGTCTTTGTCGTTGGTCCATGACATGCGGGAATCTCCATCCCGTGACGGTGCTTTCTCTTCACCAATGACCATCTTGTGAAGTCTGCTTTCACCCCCACCACTCTTCTCTCTCATGGAGCCCTGGAAGAGCCGGCGGACAAAGCTGTAGCCCTTCAGTTCCATGTTGTTGTTCTCTCCCACGCCTGAACCACTGGGACTCTTGCACTCTTTCTTCTGTCTGTAGATGACAAGGGAATCCGGCCTCAGCATGCGCTTGCCCGTACTTCTTCTGATCACAGGGGCGCTGTGTGGCGCTACCAGGGTGTTAAGTCCAGGCGTCCTGGGGCTCGGAGGCAAAGCTTTGTTCACATTACTCCTGTTATGGGCCTCAACGTCAACAGAAGTCCGTCGGTTCTCCTTCCTGGAGTCATCATTGTCATTTTCATCTCTGGAGGTGAAGGAGCCAGAGAGCGTGGTGAAGGGGGTGTTGGATGAGCGCCGTAGGGGAAGCTGAGGGGTCAAGCTACCTGGGATGGCAAAAGCTCGCCGGGGCTGTGGTGGGGGAGTAGCACATGGCGACAGCACTGGCTCCTGCTTGGTGTTGATCACCTGCTGGCTCTTAACATACTTGGCTTTGTCCGCCTCAAGCCTCTCCACAGCGCTGATGGAGCGGCCATGGCCTCCGCCGTCTATCTGCCTGCGCAGGTAGTCCGGACCCTTGTTGAGGAGCCTCAAAGGAGATGGGGATCCAATTGGGGTTAACGGCTTCATGTTGAATCACCGAGCTGGAAAAGACATCCAAACTGCCCCCCAATTGACTGACAGCCTCTGGTGTCCCGCTGAAACAGTCTGTCCTGGGAAAACTTTCAAAGCTTGTGAGACCTTGAAAATGTGTTGAAAACGAAGGCAGCTGTCATTCCTATTTTCACAGCTCTTGAATCTTCTTTGGAGGGTAATAGACCACACAGTCCAAATTTGCTGTAAAGTTTTCTATAGATAGCTCGGAGCCCCTTTGTTGGAACTGTAGACAAACTGATATCCCTATCTAGTATTTAGTCATTTGGATGGGCAGGCCGGGCACAGGGAAGATCTGGTTCGTCAGCCAAGAACACTCCCAAATGAGACGCTCGCTGCCCACAGTGCAGCAGAAATAGCAGGAAGGGTGCACTTTGAAAGGGTTACTTTTTCCTCCCCCACTTTTTTTCTTCTCTATTTCGGTCTCCCAACAACACCCTTTCGCTGTTGATCTTTTCAGCGACGGCTGCCTGGAGAAATTAGATATAACAGCCCTCAAATATTTGCTTTGTGCAGACTGTCTGAGAGACGCCGGGGTCAAGACTTGTATTGTTTGGCGGCCGCTGCGGTTGAGGTGACCTAAGGGTGGCCGGCACCAAGGCACTCGGATCGTTGATGGACCGATGAGGAGATGAAGATCTTGTCCTTGTCCTCACCTCACCTGTTTGAGACCTGGAGAGAGATAACGACAGAGAGAGAGAGAGAGTTTTTAGTTGGAAGGGTTTTTCTCCGGTTCAGTCAGCAGAGAGCAGATGGCAGGCAGGACCGTGTTCCCTAAAGCTGAGCTCAGATGCTTATTTAAAGCCGGAGGGACGTCCATATCTGCAGCGGGCAGACACGTAATACCGATTTATTGACCCTCTGCTTCGAATAGAAGTATAACATACAGCGTGTACTCAACTGTGGCTATCAGTCCTATCTAAGGCAAAGGTCAACAAGTAAACAGGTTAAGAGTTCATCGTCATATTAACATGATTCTTTTTCTTGCTGCACAAACAGACTTATCATGATCAACCATTGCACAATGCACCTTTTTATAATAAAGCAATAATAGAAATGTGTTTAGCATTAAAGTACAACAAGGAAATTAAAATCCCGGCAGGCAGAGAGACTCTGGATGATTATATTGTGGGTTTAAGAGGTTTAATAGTGAACGCTGTCATTTTTTCCACAGACCGTCTCGGCACAATAGTTTTCCTCTCTCTGTCAATGGAGCTGACGTAATGACACACAAAGATCTCCGACATCGTTGAGGTTTTAAATAAAACAGCCAATCTGAAATAAAAACTCTTTTAACAGTCGCAGTTAAACAGATTTCTCTCCACGTTAACGAGCCACAACAAAAGTTAAATGACTCTTTAAACCGAACGAAGGGCATGACGCCGTGAAATGCATCGCTACGTTCTTTATGATGTTTTTTTTTTTTAAATGTTTCACCCTTTCTGTGAGGAGGAGGAGGAGGAGGGGGAGAAGGGTTGGGCTGCATGCGCCTATAACAGGCGTATTTATAGCTTGAAAAGCCCCACACAGATATCATGTGTTTATATATATATATATATATGCATGTATATATGCATGCACAGTATCTGTACATGCATGTGCTCATGGGTATATTTGAGCGTATGCGCGTCAGCGTGAGGCGTTACGAGGCTTCGTCGAGACACGTGTACAGATCATCAGCCCGTCTCTTACCCTTCACCTTCATCTGTCTACAGAAAGAATCTGTGAGAGGCTGCCAAGCGGACACCGGGCAGACGAAGAAGTCATCTTTTAAAAAAGTTGAAAGTGTTATAAATACCCCGAGGCACAGATGGGGCCTGTTATTCATTCACCTCCCTTCCAGAAGTCCATCTGCAGAGATAAATGGTCCGTGCTCGGCGCTAAACAACAGGAGGTATCGTGTTGCCGTGCTTATTGTTCTCTCTCCAGCCTCTTTCAAGTATTATCAAATACTATTTTGGTATTTCCTTCACATGGGGTAAAACAATGAACCTCTTTTGGCAGGAAAAAGGGATCTCATCAGGAGGAACTGCGTGACACCGCTGATGGCGAACACGAGCAAACACTTACCCTCAAGGCAGTCAGGGACTTTTAAAGCGTTTTTTTCATTTGAAGGTAAACAGCAACATGACAGGGTGACATGCAGCATGAGACGTGTGCACACCAGTTAGAGTTTTCTATAGATAAGTGTGACTTAAAAAATACTAAATACTTAATACTGAGACCCCCTGCTGAGCTGAGGAGGCTCCGCCTGCAGCTTCACTGCAGGGGAGAGTTAACAAAGACTCAACTTCATGCAAATGACCCAATGACAACCAGCGGAGATAAAACTTGTTGTGATTCCCCTGGAAACTTCTTCATTCACCGACATGAAATAACTTAGGTGGAGTTTGAAAAGAGTCACGTGGTCTCTCGCTTCTCTATCGTCTATGATGCTAACTAGGAGAGGACCTCCGTCGAGGTCAAACAAATCTGTCGCTCTGCAAATTAGCGGGACTTTTGTCATAAAATTCGCTTTAATTTGTTTTCAAAATGAGCCGTTAGTTAACATGTGATTCGAACCACATGCTCTCCATTCACTAGTGATTTCCCGACGACGTGCGCTGTAGACGACGACCCCGACATGTCTCGTGACCTTCTACCTCGTTCGGCCTCCACATCAGAGTTGCCCTGTCAAATGGCGCGCTGCAATAAATTTACTGCGGAAGGGGCGCAACAGCCTACTGGTTGGAGTTTTCCAGATGTCAGAGCTCGGGAAAGTCGGCCCCTCGTTTAGACGTAGTTGTGGGAAAATGGCTTGCAACAGGTGTGGAGGGGGGGAAGAAAGGCCGAGGCATATAACAGTGGTAATAATCGTTACGGTGCGCGGCTACGAGTGAGGTATATATTAAACAGCTCTCATCCGGGAACAATCTGTCCCCCCCGAGTTCAAACTGGAAAAGTGTCTTACGCTATTGAAGTGTTAAAAGGGGATTATTTCCATAAGGAGCCATAACAGGGTCGTTAATCCTGACGTTGGCTTTCAATAGGGAGGTGATAAAGTGAAACAAATCTTTTGAGCCCAGCAACTCCTGATCCTCATTAACCCAACAGACTACACCTTTAAAATACAGACAAATATAACGACGCAGAAGGTTTTAAGTGTACTTTTTGTCATGTATCTGTTCTACTGTGCATTGAATGAGTCCAACATGAAGCGATGGAAGGAAACTACCCTTTGTCTCTGACTCCAACTGCTGCATCGGACAACACAAGAAAACAAAGAACTACAACTTTAGCTGATGTTTGACACAGTGAACCACATGTTCAACATTCTTGAACACAAATAAGAGAAAGATGGAAGGAAACACACATGAAGAGGTTTGGTTTCATTACGCACGCACGCACGCACACCCTGGGTGAACAACTGACTCAACCGAGGATTTGCAGTAGAACAAAAGC
>CAAKHC010013219.1:47100-60980 GCA_901007825.1 Macroramphosus scolopax
CATGTTCAACATTCTTGAACACAAATAAGAGAAAGATGGAAGGAAACACACATGAAGAGGTTTGGTTTCATTACGCACGCACGCACGCACACCCTGGGTGAACAACTGACTCAACCGAGGATTTGCAGTAGAACAAAAGCCACCATTAGCTCCATTGATCATAACGAGCCAGATTAGTAGCCAGCACCTTCTCCTGTGATCTCGAAGCCTGCGACGGCCTGAGAATCTCTCTCTTGTTACGCGACCGCCATCGTCTATCACCGCAGGTCGTCATTAACCTCCAAACCCTGTCCGCCCTCTCTCATCTGCACCGTGAACGCACACATCCCCTCCTCCGTCCTAATGCTACCTAACTCTTTCATTCCCTTGCACTCTCCTCCCACTCTTACTCTCTCCACATCTCCTGTACATGCCGAACGGCCTCCATCCAAACCCTCTCATCTCCCTCCCTGCTGCATCTCTCGTCCTGTATCCACCCCTATGTTCGACACTCCTATGTAAGTGGTCTGGGTATGTTTCTGTCTATTGTCCATAAAACAGACTCTTAATCACGAATGATAAATATCCCCAAATCCCAAAGAAAAAAAGACAAATTCCCCATGTTTTCGTGACCCCTCTGTTAGAACTCTCAAGTCTCTCTTTTCTTTAATAAAACCTCCCTGTCCATCTGCCCTCTCTCCTCCATCCTCCCTGCGAAGCGGATGGCTCGCCCTGCAGGGAAGGCTTAACCAGGCGCCCCCATGCAGCTAAAGAGGAACCAGATGTTTTATGTCATGCGACATTAAGATGCTCAGACAGCACTGACAGAGACCTGCCACGGGGAGGGACTGTGAACTTCAAAGTGCCTTTTAATCCCCATTATTGCCTGGGCTTGCCTGCAACTCACCCATGAGAACCAGGAGCCGGTCACGTGTACGTCTCCCATCAAATATAAACATTGCACATTTGCCTTTTCCAGGAATTCCAGGACGTATTTCCTTGCTCGGATAGCTCGGAGAAAAATGTCTCGATCAAGGTTTGCCGGGCGCATCCACAGAACAAGCAGCTGGCCTTGGATGGCCTTGGATGGCAAGGTGAAAGGAAGTTCCACTGTGAATAATGTATTCAAGAGAGGTAAACA
Source organism: Macroramphosus scolopax (assembly GCA_901007825.1). Lineage (NCBI taxonomy): Eukaryota > Metazoa > Chordata > Actinopteri > Syngnathiformes > Centriscidae > Macroramphosus > Macroramphosus scolopax. The sequence continues at coordinate 48,221 of CAAKHC010013219.1, forward strand.
CAAGATAAGAAGCTGATAAATTAAGAGGGGACCACCTTTGAAGCTGCACGCTTACCTGTCAAATTAATCTTGGAGCAGATGAGAGGCATCCGCTGCAGACAAGGAACCAACCGGCCGTCTCAAACGTCTTTCCTCTCTTTCTCTGTCGTCCTGTAGTTCTCACTTTTCTTTACACGGACATCTGGCGCCGCTATTGAGGCTGATTGTCGCTAATGGACTCAAATGTTCGAGCTCATTCAAAGGTGTCACAATGTAGCATCTGTACGCGGCGATTCGCTACAGTGGGAGCATAAAGGGTCAAGTAATGAGGCGGGATTGATGTAGTCGTCCTGTTTGGTCATTAACCGACGCCGCACGCACACATCTGAAGAAGTCTGCCATGTGCAGGGGCAGAGAAAAGGAGACGTCTTCCTCCGAACAAAGAGACACACCGGCCTTTCTTTACATTATTAATGGACCTCAACAATGGTCCTCCTCCAGGTCCTCGTAGGACTTGACCTGGTTGCCCTGCCTCATTAGTCAGGGACGGGGAAAAGACAAATAACAACATGGGGATAATAAAATGTAAGAGATGGAGCCATGAGACATAGGCTTCAGTCTCTCCCCCCCCCCCCGCCGCCCTTGCAAAGACAATGCCAGGCAGACAGTTGTAAATTCAATCACCATTGTGGTGTCTTGAGCGCCATTAGCTGCTTGATCTACGGTAAAGGCTACCTAGGGCTTTACCCATATGCATGCGAAGCGGCGGTGGGCCACCTGGGACGACTTAAGGGACCCCCCCGATTTGAAAAGGACCCTCCTCCCAAACGGCAATGTGGACAAGATGGGCTCTCCCCTCCTCACTACTGCCGCTCCTTTGTCATTCAAAGCAAATCATCGCAAAGGGGCAGCTGAGTGCTGGAGCCACGAACCAAAGAAGTCAGGACCCCGTGCAGACTGCGAGATGACGGTGATAAGATACGTAGACGAGCAGTCAGGAGCGTGTTCGGAGTTAACCAAAGGTCACGAGCGAGGAGCACGCAGGATCACTTCAAAAACATAGCAGCCTATTAATTAGTAACTCAACTGATTTATAGTATCTTAGCAGCATTTGGTTAATGTGTCTGATACTGTGCTTCATTTAAAAACAACATTTTTGGCTGGTGCAACTTCAGGATAAGAATCTTAATCTTAAACCAAACGTGAGAACGTCTTTGATCCTGTGATAGGTGTATTATTAGCTATTTTATAAGCCAGCTGGCTAATAATCCTGTGAGAAGATTATTATTTCAGTACATGACTTGTGAATTCAGCCGATATTCTACCTTATATTATAAGTTTAGACTTCAGAAACTAAAAACAAAAGCGTTTGGGACATTTGACTCCGCTTATCATCTACTGTAAGTCAGGTGATTATCAACACTGCAGCAGCCATGCAGTTCAAACAGAGATAAGACTGCTGATAACATGGTCACATTCATTCTTGCCTTTATCAGCAGAGCGGGCAAGTTCCCTTTTCAACGGAGGAGTGCTGTTACTCTTGATGACGAAACAACTTGGACCATCAAGTTTCTATGAGTCAGTTAACTTTTGTCAGCTGCATCATTTCAGTCAAAACAACATAAAGGAGCATTGACTAGAAAGATGGCTTGTGCATCTTAGATTCAATTGCAAACAAGAGTTATTATCATAGATTTCAGCTTAAATTGAGACATTAATGGCGCCAGGTGCACCGGTGACAGGAGACCTAATGACCTGCTCTGCTCCAGAGAGGCACCTGAACCAGCCTCCCGCACCTGGAATGTTAATCCTGTGCGCTGCTACCTCACTGTCGATGAGTGATCTACTGACGGGTGAACTCATGCACCGACAAGGAGATGACGTATACCTCCATATAATAAATGTTCATATGTCAGATCTATGAGTTATAGAGGCAATGAGCACATTTGTGGACAGACTGAATCAGAGATGGATGTCGCAACAAGGATCTCCCAAGTGCAGCCATTGTAGAAGCGCCTTAAACTTGCATTCTTTCTAATGGCCATCAGGGGGCGACTCAAGGCGTCAGATTGTTTAGTAACTTGTCATAATGGTCCGTTTTACATGAATCCAGACGATGAAGCATGGTGTGTTTAATGGTGTCGCTACCTTCTGATTGACAAGTCGCTACCATGGCAACCGGATCTGACCTCTCGCTCCTCTGCAGCTCCACCGTCTCATTCAAATATGGTCAAATAAGATTGCAAAATTGGCCAAGACGGTGACGTCCAAAACAATAAAATTTCAGGCTTCAAAACGGGAGCCCACAAAACCGATGGGTGACATCATGCTGGCGTTGTCCACTCATTATATACAATCTATGACTAAGAGAGGGTTTGGACACGAGTGAGAGCGAGTCTCTTCTAAGTGTCCCAACTCGGTGCAGCATAGTTTTGAAAACCGCTGCTGCTGCTCCCTCCACATGCCAGGCAGGCTTATGGGACCAGCGGTCCAAACCGCGGTGACCTACTGTGTGTGTGAAACACTGTGCTGCACTGGGAATCCACTGTGCAACTCAGGGTTACACAGATTCCCCCCCCAAAAAAGGGCCGGTTAGCAGGCTGTTTATACAGTTTGCTGCAGAGGCATAAATCTGGGCACATCCCTCAATCTCCCAGAGTCTTAAATTAAGAAAGCCTTTTCTCACACTGTGAACCCTCATTAAGCTCTCAGCTGGTGTGAATGTTCTGAAAGACAGCTCTGTCTGGCAGACGGCCAGATGTTTTATTTCACCAAGTCGGCACATTTTCCACTCTGCCAGGCAGAGGTCTGCTTCAACAGAGTGATACTTCAGAGGACGGGGCACAACTACAAAGAGGGATGACAAGCATTTTGTTTTATAATTGATAATGTTCAGGAAGCAGGACGAAAGAGAGATTTGGCTCTTAAATGCTTGGAGAGCCGAGATCACAAGAAGAGACGTCGGAAAAGAGTGAAAAAAAAAAGAAAGAAACGCCCGCATCGACCCTCCCTCTTGTCACACAAACGCAACAAGGATGGCCGGAAGCACATTCACACAACATTTGCAGAATTGCTCTAAACACACGTTGACGATGTTAGCGGTAAAAGGTTAGCACCGACTTGTGAGGATTTGTGACGAGGCTGTTTGGGGTTGGTCGGGGCTTAGAGCAGCTCCAGCTGTGCCGTGTCCCCAAACACTGGGTCGTCTGTGGCTGTAAAGCCAAACCTCCCGCTGTGCTAATACAGGCTCTCTCTCTCCGCCACTTTAAATGTGCCAGTATCGATCCGCACAGCTGAGCACAGTTTGATCAGTTAGACAAGATTCATCGTGCTATTTCTGTATAAAATCGAATATTTGTTATTAAATAACTTGCACTTAAAGAATGTGTTTTCACAGAACATCTGAGTCACTTCAGCCTGTCAACAACAGCTGACAGGGCTTGTTGTTGTCCCAAGAAATTCCCAGTTGATGCGTGTTGTGCATCAAAAATCCATCACAGTCTTTTTGCAAAGCAACACCTCCATCCATCCTAACTTCTCCCCAAAATGTCAGACTACAAGAAAAGAATCATCCGTCCTCTCCTTCGACTGAGCTCCTCTGTTTTTCCTCACTGCCATGTATGCTTAGCTGTTAACCTCTGCTGAACCTGCCAGCTGTCTTTTCTCATTACCGACCGACCGACCTGCTTCCAGGCCCCCCCGAGTGCCACGAGAAGAGACCCCCGCATTCTGCTGCTCCTCTCCCTCGCTGCTGTCAGAACCAGGGAACATCTGGAGCAGCCGGAAGAGTTTGCGGAGCTGCGTCGGCGACCCTCTCCTGTTTTGAGGGGGGGATGCCCGGGCCTGTGTCATCTTCCTTACGGTCGAGCAGACACAGCGCGGCACGGTGTGAGTGTTATCCGATGTGGCAGGGCTGCAGAGGCGCTCCGGTTGGACTGTGAACAATTACGGGGATGTGAGAGCGACGAGGAGAGGGGGCTGCTCCCACAGCTGTCACCCGCACACAGGGGACCGCGAGGAGATGGAGATCTGTCAGACGATGTTTCAAGATTTCATCGCTCACCATGAATTATGGATTGAGTTATGGGTCCATGGAGATGTGCATGACGTAACCGTGGAGAGTGACTCAGGAGATGACAAGACAATGATCATATCAGCTGTTGTTGCAATTCTAGAAATGGTGCAAAAAGAAATGTAATGCAAAAATATTGGTTGAGAGTGCATCATCATAAATCTAAGAGGTCATCCTCGGCACTCTATTGTTTAACAAACAGAAGATCAGATTGAAAGACAGTCGGTCTTACATCCTTTTATCAGCATCATTTTGTCATAAGATGTGTTGTTTTTTTATCGGTAAGTTCTTCCTCTTCCTCAAGACTTTCTTCCCGCAAACGCTCGGCGATGAAGTTCCCAGAGACCAGCGGCACAATGGACCCAAACAAGGCGACAAGGAGCAATAAAGCTAAATTATAAGCCCGATGGCTCGAGTGTGAGTGTTTGAAGTCTCACACCGTTGCGAACATCAAATGTCTCAAACCAGCTGCCGTTCAGCAACACTCACGGTCCCCCTTTCATACAGTGCCACAGGGAAGATGATGTCATTAGCAGGGAACCTTTTCCCCCCCTCTAATTAGAAACTTCGGCTTCCCGCCATCACTCGGGGGTCTTTTCGTGCAACCATGCAGAAAAAAAAAAAAATAGAATTTCTCCATGTGACTGTTGTGCGACGGAACTTTAAATGATAAGAAACACACACGACAACCACTGGGAAGTAAAACCATCAGATATCCTGCCGCTTGTTCTCCACAGTCAGCACTTATGCGGCTCAAGCCAATAAGATTATATATTTATGGAGCCTCGCAAAGCAGTGCAAAGCAAAATAGGAGAAAAACTAAATAAATGAAACCCGTTGCGATTGGCTGGACGATACAGTGGCTTGCTGTGTGTTTATGTTGCTATGTTGTGAAAAAACTCATAAAAGTGAACATGATTCTGCAGGCAGGCACCATCTGCAAAGCGCGACTGCGACAGCACCATCATTAATATCATCGCTGGTGCTATAAGCCAAGCGATTTAAATTACATTTCATTTAGTCATGTTAATGACGTCAGGGCTGCTGTCAACACCCCAGACAGAGGGGAGCAGCTCCGGGCCCCCGGGCGCTCCGCTCTGTAACAAGAGGAAGTATTCTCGTCTGCTCCGCCGGGATCGGCATCAAACACAAGACGCAGCCATATAAATTAGCACGCTGCCCCCATGAATCAGGCGAGGAAAAAACAGGCTGTTTATGACTGTAATTTGGCAGGTAGGCCGGGGAGACATTTGCATCCTGCACCTGAATCTGTGGAAATGATGGATTGACGTCGGCTGTAACTGTGGGTGTTCATGATCTACGACTGGGTGACTCATTGTAGCTCTCAGGCAGGAGCGCAGGCCAATTCAACTTTCAACAAAAACAAAAGTTGGATGGAGGCGAGGCACGGACGAGCTGGAGATGAGCCTAAATCTACCGCCCTCACAGTTCATGACGTGTGAGACGTATCCATCATCATTGCTTTGATCAACCTGAAGAGGATAACTCCCAAAGCTCTAGGAGAAACAGTTATCCTTCAGCCAAATCTGTCTTTAAAACAACCTAATTTATATTGTTTGACTTTAAAATAACAGCTTAAAACGTATTTTGATGCCACGCCAACTCGTGTTTGGGACGATGGCGACTCATTGGGGTGACGGGGCAGCAACCTGTTGGGGCTTTACTGCACTGGGAGCCGGCTCGGAACTCGAGATAGGAACATTACATCATGTCAAAGCATATTTATATTCCTCTTTTCAAATAACGTTACAAGTAGTGCGGTACACTCTCTACCGACATAGCAACAGCGTCCTGTATTTACCACTTGTGCCAGCAGAGGGCTCTGTTGCTCAGAAAAATCTTCAATATGCTTCTATAAAGAAGAATAATAAAGGTATGAAACCGCAGAACAGCTACCGCATTTACCTCTTAAATGTCCCGTGCAACTATTGTCTCACCTCTCCGACTGGGAAGCAGGAATACAGCAGCGTCAACGCCAGAGCGCGATCTGCTTCAAATAGCAGGGATTAAATGTCCTCTGTTCACCGGCCAAAAAAGCTCAATCTCAGGGCGAATGTGTTTAGAAGACGCGTGGTGTGTTTAGTCTGGCTGCTACACTGTTTACGCCACTGACCCCACACTGATCCAACCCTTTCAGGATGCATGAGCCCGACATGTTAGGGGAGGAGGTGGGAGGGGCACAGCAGGTCAAGGTGGAGTTGACCCTTCGGGGCATGTGATTGTCTCCTTGGACGAGGCAATCTTCAGTCAGTTCAAGAGAGGGTGATATAAGGAGCCTTTAGCACCCCGGTTTCGTCTCCTCAATGTGTTGATTTGTTGTTTTTTGTACACCTGACTAAGCAAAGACACGTGCACTCCCGATAAATGAACTGATGGAAAAGGAAAATTTAATTCGCAGGACTTTACCTCCCTGATTAGACGTCTGGAAGCCTCAGCCGAGCCCCCTGATCTCATCCAGATGTAAATATTTAGCGCAGAGCAGAGTTGAGATGGGATAAACCTGCTGCCCCAGGTTAACTGTATCCCCTTTAATCAGAGCACAATGGTCAGCCATCCCTCTTCTCTTCTCTCCCCCCCCTCCCTCCCCCTCCCTCCTTTTCTGCGTACCATGCAAGCTATTAATGCCTGGACCTGCAGAGTGAGTTCAACCAGGGAGTCCACATATAGGTTTACAGGGCAGATGATGAATGGCTGCACTTGTCAATTTCTCAAAAAAAAAAGTGGGTTTGGGTTCTGTTGTTTATGGATTATCCAGCTCTGACATCCATCACAGACACTCTGCCGAGGGGGATTCGCCTCATAGGGGATCTGCCGTAAACACACCATAAAGATTTCACGCAAGAAGACAAACTGTTGTAGTCTGGTAGTAAATTGTAAAAGGTCAGGTAGGACACCTTCCGCTGGGACACGGATTTCTACATGAACTTGTCAGTAATGGTTATAACAATATGGTGATGTGATACCCTGTAGTTTGCCAAAAAACAAGTTCCTCGGACGTTCACAATATTTATTGGAGCTGTTCCGGTTAGTTTCCAAGCAGCAGTTTTAAAATCACCTTAGTTTTATAGTTTATAAATATCGTATTAGTGCTTGTTTCTTTCATTTGCCTCCTGTGCATGCAGTGGAATCTATGTATGAGACAGAGAGTTGGGTTTAATCCCGGACGATCAGTGATCGGACCAAATCAATTCCATAATCCAGCCAAAACACCCGGAAAACTTCCCAGGATAAATGTCACTAATCTGCCCCTCACGTCGCCTCGATAAACGGAGCTGTAGAAAGAAAAGCTGCTCACCTTGTTCAGTCGGTTTATCCACTCTTTCAGATCCCAGGAAAGTGTGGAGGTCCTGTCTGTTTCCAGCGTGGCGCTGCGCTCTGCTGCGCGGACTGCTGGCGCACTGACGCACCGCTGCACGGCAGCAGCACCATAAAGAGGGAGACCCGACCTCCCCACGGCGGCGGGGGGTGGGCAGGTATGTGGCTGTGTAAACCGACTCCTGTGTAGCCGAGGGGGGAGCTGAGACAGAGGGGGGATGGGGGGCGATGTGGGGGTGCTGAGGATTTGGGTGAAGTCGAACATAATGTTGCTCCATAATGTGTCACGAGGGGAAACCATCAGATCAATTCATCAAGAATGTGATTTAAATTCATAGTCAGTAATCAGACGTTGTTGTGCCTGATGCTCTGTAGACCATAAATAAAACAGTGGAACATTTCTTTTTAATTATTATTATAATTATGAAAAATATATTTGTCTGATCCTTTAATTAAAACTGAAGATCCCTTTAACAGACATATATTTTATGGGAGAGAAAACACACTGGATCACCTGGTCATATTTCATATGATGTGATTAAATCAGGATTAGGATTAACAATTTCTGTAACAGTCCCTCAAGTGTATGTTGAGGATCTTCACCAGACAACAAAAATGCTACAGGAGAAAACACGTCTAAGAGTCATCGAATCAAACCCAAATTTCTTTCTAATCTTCTCGTATTTCAGAATTGATCACTGCGTTAAATGCAAAGCCCACCTGTGTCATTTGAAAGTACTTTTCTTTGCAACTTCTGCTACTTGTTTGCTCTTGTGATAATCCCCTGATTGATTGATCAACTGTATTGTTCTCCAGTTGTTGATTAATTGATCATGTCTTATTGGACTTTTAACTGTTTTGGTATCACATCACTGAGCAGCTTTGGATGTGATAGACGTTTGATGTTGTTAACTTTCATGCCGACGCAGATTAAACTAACACCTAAAACAAATGTCTCTGAGGGTGCGACCGCCTCCCCGGCTGGTTTGATTCTGCCTCATGTGATTTATGTTAATGGGATTCTTTCGACCGCCTGTCCTCCACTTATCGCTCCCTTTGCGTGGGTTTTTTTGATGAGTATCGGGGAAATGTTGATTAAGCGCCACCATGTTGTTGTCCTCAATCCCCTAATTTATCTTCTATCGTCCTCTTTCCTGCGATGTTTTCGCTGCCCACCCTCCTCCCTCATAACACACGTCCAGCGCAGAGAGGTCAGGGGAAGGAGGGGAGAGAGAGAGAGAGAGTGGGAGATAAAGGAGTGATCCACACATTTCACACACACCTGTTTCTCATTCCCGAGCTCATCACTCTTGACAGGGCAGACAGGCGAGTGAGGAAGCGCAGCGCACCGAGAGGCATTGGAAATATTTTGCTGAGAATATAAACAGGCTCCAAAACAGATGCTCAAGTGAACCATACACAGTGCACACACTCCTCTCCTTCCCCTGCTGTGGCGCCCTGTGAGAACTTAGCACTAAGTTGTCAGTAAAGCTGTAACAGGAAGAGCTTTAAACTGGTGTTTTATGGTAGAAAAAGTATGTAAAGCCTGAAAAAAATCATGCACGCTCAGCAAACCCTCCAATGAATACAGGTCAAAAAAAAGAGATCAATACTGGATTGTAGAGGAATGACAAGTCTGAGAATAGTCGTTCCTGTTTCGCCGTAACTGCGCAGGCAGTCACGGTTCATTTGGGGCACCTCCAGACTGGAGCCACATCTGTGTGCGGCAACACGATCTGCTGATCCCGTTACCTGACCTCTGCCCCCTGCAGCCCCGACCCGAGGAAGCTACACTTCCTGCCGAGCGCCTGTGTGCCGCACGTTTTGCGGGGCGACCTCATCCTCGTTTGACGCCGTCCTCGCCCCTCTTCCCGTCGCAGAGAGCCCAGTGCGACGGGGGTCGGAGATCTCCCGTGTAGCAGGTGGCTAATTCGTAGCACAATTCCTGGTGCCAGTCAACGGTTTAAGACCCTGTTAACACGGGGCGATAATCCCGGGAAAGCTGAGAGAGATCACGTACTGAGAGGGCGAGAGAGACGGCCCGGCTATGTAAAGGCTCCTAAAGGAATCGGAAATGTTCCAACTGTGAGGGATCAGACTGGGTGTTGCTGGTCGGCACCAGAGATCTCACTTAATGGGATTAAAGAATACACATGATGTCATGACAGGAGCACTACAAATACGTTAATATTTACTGACACCAGTTTGAAATTACTTCTCTGTATTGGCACGTTAAACAGAACCACTTCTTCTTTTTCTTGCATGCAGACACCTTCAATCACCCTGCTTGATAGAAGGCAACTTCCTGCAGCTTCTCCCAACACTTAATACCTAACACGAGGAAACCTGACACCAATAAACAAATACTAGGCTTTTCCATGAAGTCTCACAGAATAAAAATTACACTACACTGATAAACTTACACATTCTGAATCCCTCATTATTCATAAGAGTTCTGCGACCTTTGATGACCTTTATGTGCACATGCATTCACTGCATGCACAGGTGAGGATCATCCCCATGTGAGTTTAAGTGTGGCCATGTTTTATTATGTGTGTGTGTGAGGAATTCTTTATGAACCTCTTTTAAAACGTCCTCCATTGTATTTCAGTGAAACAGACGTCTCCAACCGTCCTAATTTACTTGCTATACATCAGGTTCCTCTCTCGGAACTCAAAACCGATATAGCTGACATATGCACGTACGGTCTTGAGGAGCTAACAACACTTCAAAGGCAGGAAGCTGTGCAGCGGCCGGCTTCCTGCCTCGGCCCATCTTGGACCATTTGTTGGCATCTATGTGGCTGATGATAGTCATGTGGTGGCTATTTGGAGCCAGAGAGGTAATTCGTCTGAGGTACCTATGGAAGTAGTAGATTCACTTCAACAATAAGCCGACGAATGGGTTTAATTCCAAGCGTAGTTAAAGATAGATACAGAGGATTTCGGCCCGAATCTGGTGTTTGACCTACACATACTGGTGTGTCCTCTTCTGTTGACTTTGTCCTCTGACCTCCCCCTACCCGTCACCCTACTCCTCTCCTGAATGTCACGACGCCGTTTGTCTGGAGTTTACATCTGGAGGAAGACCGGTGCATTGTTTTTGTTTTAGTGGGAGAAAAGGAAGGAAAGAACGACGAGGAAAGTCTCGGACATGTCAGAATTGATGTGCCGGTGCCACGGTTGTTTCGGTGCACAAGAAGCCTTGTTTCGTTTGATCTCCAACACGCCGCAGCTCGGAGTGATGTCTGGATTGTAGCCGAGTCCTAACGAGGCGCGAAGTCCTGCATTTTGGATGGGAGCCATCTGCTGAAATGTGTCTGGCTGCGACCTCAGTTTCATTGTTTCACGGAGGAACACAGTCATAATATGCCGGGAATCCAAACTGTATAATGAGAATGCCAGGAATTCAGCCCTGTTCCAAATTTCCGAGTATTAAAGATCAATATTTGTACAGGTACGGAGAAAAAAGGAGATATCGCATCACAAAGGGAGACATTCTCTGGGTATTTCCAGTTGGCTCGGGGATTCATAACCTTTCGCTGAACATCTTTGTGTGGTGAAACAATCGCAGACGTTCTCAGGGCCTGCCAGACACGGAGGTGGCAGTATGGAAAGCAGTCGGATGTCAGGCCGACACGTCAGTCAGCCTCCTCGTAAACAACCCAAACCAACAAATTCAGGCTTCGTATGAAAACCAACATTGGAAAGTCAGAAATAAATAAGTTTTTGTATGGAAAGTTACAAATCAGGACAACAAGCTATTGGTATAACTAATTTTATGTTTTATGTCTCTGCCAGGACCTGTCTTTATTGTCTTTTTCTATTAGATTTGGTGATTTGCGCTCTCCGTCTGCCAACAGGATTACACAAAAACTAGCCTCTCCGGAGTGGAACCACCGTCGGACAATCCAAAAGCAACGCTGCCGAATCCAGCCAGGTCTCCGCTCTCCGAGAGCGTCTCTGGCTCGCACATTCTCAAACATCTGAGCAGAACATCAGAAATGTCTCCCGTCTTGCTACTTTTGCCAGCCATTTGAAGGTAGTCAGACTTCTGCAGTCATCGCTGACTGGAAGCAGACGGACTTCAAAGATCTTCTTGACGGCCCGTGTGCTCCAGAAGAATCTGTCGGAACAGGAACAGATGTGGCTTCCCATTTATGCTCAACTCAGTAATGCAAAATCTCCCAGTCAACAGCTCAGGCCTGTAAATGTGCTCCTGTTCTTAATGCATTGATTTTACATTTCCAATTAGTTATATTATGGAGGGCTCCACATCCTAAACAGGCCACTTAACGGTACCCGTAGAGCGGAGGGGCCGAGTGAAGTCTAAATGGTTTCCAGGTGTATTCTGGTTGCATAGTGATGTATCGCTCTGGAGCGCTCTAATGAGCTACATCAAGCAGTAGGGTCACCAATGAAGAGATGACGAGCAGATGAAGCAGAAATCCTGCCGTTACAAGCTGAACAAAGCCCTCAACAACGCTCCGACATCCTCTCCTGTTGTAATTCACCCTCGGATGAAGTCAACCGAATGAAGCTGTTGTCTCTTTGCCGGCCGGGTAGCTCCCTCTGATTTATCCCCTCCGAGAGGACAGAAGCCTCATCACCTGGCAGAGGTGTTGAGCCGGGTAAGTGGCCTTGTGGCAGGACCTATTGTCCCCTCAGGCACGGAAGTTCGACTTCTCCTTTGTTAGCGTCCCTGAACAGGAGATGCAGATCTTCAGGGGTTCCAGCCTGTGGGGACACGTATTAGTTCAAACTCAGCTTATGGAGTCGGCGGCCTTTTAGAACAGCCGGGTGGTCGGTTACGGATAAACGGGTGCCCGTCAACACCTATCTTGTCCCAAAACACGAGTCTAAAGTGGACATAGCTTGTTCGGATGTGAGCCTTGGTGACGTGATGACGTCTGGTTGTCTATTGTTTGTTCCTATTGAAGCTCAAAGGAGATCTTGTAAGGAGAAATGTGTGTTCAGGTTATACACATGCACGGCTTTTAATCAATAGGGGCTTGGATCCTTTTGGAAAGGGCCATGTGTTCACCAAATGTTGTTCCGGTTAATGGGATAGAGTGCAACAGCTTGCCGCAGGGCCAAAAGCTTCACACCCTGGTGCCAAAGCGCTTGTTGTGTTTTTGACAAGGACACTAACATGCAGCCGACGTCTGTCCCAGGATCTGCTGCAACTCAAACAGCCCACAAGTCATCCATCACAACCAAGTGCATGGATGCAAACAGTCCATTAATGCACATTTATCAAACACACCATTTGAATTTAAAACCTTTTAAAGAGGTTTGTTCTATTGAGAGAATGTTTTTGTTTGCTAATGAGTATGTGGCCTTAGGAGGAAAAAATTGATGGATGTGCCCCCGC
>CAAKHC010013219.1:65499-82098 GCA_901007825.1 Macroramphosus scolopax
TAATTTGTAAGTGCTCATAAACACACAATCACATGAACAAACGCCCTCCCCACCCGGCAAGAACACACACACACACACACACACACACACACACACACACACACACACACGCAGCCTCCACATCACACAGACCTCTCGCTCTCGTCAATATTAAGGAGTGCGGTTCATGTTCTACCCGAAACGAGCACCATGACAAGTCTCTTTGTCTCTCCCCTCCGTCTCTGATGACCGCTGACGTGAAGAAACCCCACATACGCTCAGTTTATTTCCACTTCCAAAAACAGCACAGTTGTTATTTGTGTGTCTTTTCTTCTGTGTGTGTGTGTGTGTGTGTGTGTGTGTTCTTGTTGTTGCAGATCAGAGACTGAAGACAATGGGGCATTCAGAAGAGGCCTCGCTGTGAGTGAATCTTCTTGTACGACACACAGACGATGTGGTCAGCCAGTGATGACGGAAGAACACATCTGGACGACCTTTTTTATCTCATCTCTTTAGAAATATTTCAAGAGCACACGTATCCTTTGAAACAACTCTCACACCTATAGTTAAACAAATTGCCCAACAACACCTTAACTGTTTGAGGTTACGACGTGTTAATCATCTACTTTCCCCCGTCAGGTGTGAGTCAGCTGGCAGTGTTCCAGTCTGCAGCCTGATCCTCTCACCTTTAGGCTCACACTTGCTCTCTTTGGCACCAGACTAAACGCCTGTCAACATTTTTTGTTTTCCACGCAGGCTTCTGTGCTGGATGATGTCGTCATTTAGAAATTCATCAGTGGGCAGAGCCGACTCCAGAGCTCTGTTTGTCTATTGTGTTGTTACCCTGGTTGCAAACACGTCTGCATGTTCAGGGAGCATTGTTGGTTGTTGTCACTCACAAACTGACACAATCTTTTTTTTTAAAGATCTTTATGAATTGGGACTGTGGCACTTTATAATAATTACTAATGTTAAATATCAGGGTGTGGATAACTCATATCTTCATCCCCACCCTGCAATCCTGAAGAGTTCAGCTCCGCCCACATCTGTGTGTCGCCACCCTCCTCTGCTCAGAACACACCAGGCTCTGTGGTTTTGGGATTTATCCAGAGTGCAACTTTGTGGTCAGCCACTACTTACACAGGCAGAATGAAAGGAGAACTCAGAGAAGCACCTGCCTGACGTGTTATCACATTCACCCAAGACACACATCAGCAAACGGTGGCTGGCAGAGTAAAACACAAAGATGTCGAGCCTGGTCCAAGCCTATCAAGTCATCGGGTCAGCTGAGGCTGAGGCTCTGTGGTGACTTCCTCCAGATTGGAGGGGGTTGGGCTGGGTTGGAGCTCTTTCTACAGAGCCTCTGGGTTACAGGGAGGAAGCTCCAGTGCTCTAATGCAATATTTAAATCCAGCCTGTGTCTGATGCTGCAGCGTGCCCCGCTGCTGTAAAGCTGTCCTGTCTCATCACCGTCCACGCTGAGTCACACTCCCCACGCAGCCGCTGCCTCCACCACCTCTTGACATTCTCCACAACGCTCGAGGGCAGCGGGGGCTAACACACATGCAGGAACATGGAGGGACATACTCACGCTTTAAGACCAACACAATAAGCAAACATGCATTTCACTTGCTCCAAGCTGAACATTTCAAATCCTGTTCATCCTGTTTTTACATTATTCAGTGTATACGGTCATAGCACAGACTTAAACTGATAGATGCCATCAGAGGTCACCATGAAAAAGCCATAACATCTTAGATCGCCCCCTGGTGACGGGTCTCAGTATAGGTCATAAATCCCGAACCTTTCCATGTAAGCGGATGTGGGCCAAACTAAAAACTCAAAGTACACGCCAGATAAGTAACGTTAGCTTTCCATACTCATGGTTGTCTGTTTCAAACCATAAAGATGCTACAATATGACAAATATGATATCTGGCTTAATTTGCGTACAGCAGTATCGTATATACAGTTTATGGGTCATAATTAGAATTAATTGATTTAGATTAATCTTTGATTATCCAGTCCAATTAGCTGCTTACACATTAATGCATTAATAAATAGCCGTTATAATATGTATCATTTTATAGCCCCTCTCAAAAGAAATAATTTTTTACTACCCTACCTTTCCTAATAATATAATACTATAACACCTCTATACCTTAATACAACTGGTCTCACACTCTGACTCTGTATACGACAACATCATTTTTACATTGTTCCTCTCCTGCTTTCACTTCTTTAAAATATCAGATCTCGTGCATCAACCACTGTTTTTTTTTTTTTTTGCCATTTTGGGTTGATTCAACCTCATCTCCCCTCATCTCCATCACATTAACATAAAGTGTTGTCAAGGTGATTTAATTAACCGTTGTTGCAAGAGGCCTGAAATGCATCCGTGTGAGATGGTATGCTGTGTGTCTGCCGCTGTGCAATGACCTTGGCTGCATTTAAATGTGTGATGTTGCACATCAACCACTTTCCAAAGCACCCTTCTTTGCAAAAGTATGCACTAATGCTTCGTGGCTACATCCACAGAATTACTACTCTGGGAGCATAATTCAGATGTGCAGCACGGTGGACGGAGATCCTGAGAGAGCCAGGAAGGATGTGGCCTGTCCCGCGCTGCATCTGTCCATGAACTATATATGTTCAGAGTTATTTCACATTCTCTCTACCTCATAAAACAAGTCATCACGTTGTAGCAGCGAGTCTATAAAAAACTGTTTTAGACATGCCTCAATGGCTCCCATAGCTCCCTTTAGTGTAAACGCGCCGTCTTCCAGAAATAGTGGCCCGGCATATTTTGTGAGAAGAGATATTTCTGTCATTCCTGCGCCGAAAATGGAGTAGATGGAGTTTTGTGGGGTTTTTGTATGCAATGTGCTGCTCCCTTTATAGAATCTATGGTTACTGAGCTTCCCTCATGTGGTTTCACTGTACGGCACAGTGGCAGTGAACTCAGGAATGGACTCGTCACCCTGCAGCTGACACAGTGGCAGCGGTTACGGGACTTAAATTGAGGCTGATTACAGAGGGTGACAAAGCAGAATACGCTCTGTATATCGCAAGGAAAAAGTAAATTACAGTTTACTGACGAGTTAAAGTGTTAAAGAACCAAATGTATGGTTGAGACCTGAAGGCTTGTGTTCCTGCAAGACACACATTTGGGCAAGAATTATCATTATCGTGGAAATTACAGCTTCCCAACTCAATCAGAAAGCATCTCATCTACAGCAGGACTAGTAAATGTTGTCAAAATATAATTAACTTAAAGAAGTTATTCACTTCATAGTGGTTGCAGTATGAGTTTATCACAATATGATGTTTAAAGTAGGTAAGAAATCACTATGCAAATAACATCCACTCCTCTTCTACAAGACCATATTCGATAAAAGTGAAGTGATATCAAGTGTGTGGGAACAAGCTCCACTTTAAACTAAAAAAAATAAGACTGAAATCACAGTCGACCCAGCGGCACCGTGCGGCTGCACCAGAGCTGCTCTGAAATGTACCGAAGTAAACTGTGAAGTATCTTCTCCAAATCAAATACTAATGAGTAGAATCTAAATTAACAATGACGTGAATCATCGTGCGTCGAGCAAGTGCATTTCTTATGTTTCCAGCCACAACCGCTGCCTCGGAAAGCGACATCAAACCGACTTCTCTGAGCTCTCAGAAAACCTCCCACTTTCCGATTGCGATGGTTCGAAAAGGCGTTTGATGTGTTCTCCCACCTCCGAGGTTGAAACTTCCCTCTTGCGCATGAACACACCATTATACTCTTATACTATTTGGTGATACGGTTAGTAATAAGGCTATTTCTAGTTCAAAAAATATTCACCATAATTTTGTGGAAGTCAGACGATGATGGTCCAAACCAAATGCAATTCATGGACTTCAATGCACACTTAAGTTAAATCCAATACTTCCAAATGACTGCCTACAGTTTCACCATTAACAGACTCTCGGAACAGGAGTGGACATAATTGCACAGTGAAAAAAAGGCTGAAGTCCAAATGACGGGTTATTCCGTTTAATAATACATGAAAGAGGAATTTCTCTGCGGTGGTAAATTATACATGGAAAACTGTAGTGGTGAATTACAGAGCCACCATGTCAAGGTACATGCTGGAACATCTCCTGGCTGACTGCACCTAGAGCCGAGTGCATGATTTGTGTTCACGCTCGGAGATCGTAAGAGCAAAGGTTGAGTCAGAACATTGTTAAACGCCCATGAGTGGCGTAATGTGTGTGTGTCCGTGGGTGGACTGCGGATCTGCGTGCTATAAAGAGAGCTGGAGTTAGTGGCCAATTTGTGCTTGTATTTGGATAAGAGAAAGCCAGGATGGATGCCTGACACTGTTTTATGTACATACTTTCTGTTTCTCTCCTTGTATAGGTCGTAATAAACTGCTCTTATCACAACCGGCCTTGGCTAGTGCAACTTGAGGATAGACATTCACTGTCCTCCTCAGCCTTGTGGATGAAGTCATAACTCTAGCAGATGTTCACTCACAGAACAGGCTGGAGTCAGTAGCGCCCTCTACAGGTGGAGTTAGAAACTCAGTTTGACAAGTTGTGGAATAACAGGACTAACTTATATAAACACCGCCAGCTAAAGACGATCAACATCCAATAATGTGATCAGTCTTATGATAAGATGAGATGATGCTGACATGTGGGATGCCTTTACCTCACGATCTATTTTGAATACAATGCCATGTGTGTACAGAAGAGTATGCCCAAGCACATTTTTACTGACTGCTTTGAAGTTCAAAGTGGGTTCTCTTGCTCGGCGTTTATTCTTTGTGGTGCCAGATGTGACCTGGGCAGAACTGCTGAGCGAGCGCCCTTCATGGTAATGAGGCGAGAGTTATGGTTCGCCCCCGGAGCAAGAGGTCTACCTGGAACACAAAGAGAGGAACACCTCGGAAACCTTGACCTGACAACACAGAGCGACGCGAGGCTCCGGTGCGCAGACGGATTTTTTATTAAAACAGTGTGTGTGGGTTGAGCAAAACAACATGCGATGTTTCATTTTCAGCTACGGCCTCGTGGCTCCCACCTGAGAGTGATTTATAGAAAGAAGATATTAGGTGCATCTTTGCTGAGCGATTCCAGCCTGGCCCTCCTCACTGGAGGGAAGCCAAAACTCTTAACTGCCATAATAGACAATGATTGTAGACAGTTAATTTTTAATGCAGTAGACCGCCGCCTCTGTGCTGGTTAGTTAAAACTAAATTATTTGCCATATCATCTCACTGAGAGCAACTGATTGTTGTTTGATGGCTGTCAAATGATATTTTATGAAAATACAATGAGCAGTTTTACTCACTCAGACCTGCAACCTAAGATTTCTAGAAAGATGGCGCCACCCTCAGGTAAACTGCTATACATGCAGGTCTCCACATCGGCAATTACCTGTGGGTGACTTTAGGGGGTGCTGTTGCAACATCAAAGACAATTTGAGTGAATCAGTTTTTTTTTTTAAATAGAAATATATCTGCATAACGTGTTTTGCATTCAGGTTGGAGTCTCTGGAAGGTGATACATGGGAGAGAGAGAAGGAGACAAAAGGAGGATAATCTTTTTTTTTATGAAATGAATGCTTCATTGCGGAGGCAGCGGGTGTTGACCCATATCAAAGCCATCTCGGAAACCGTGGGCTCCTGGTGCATCTTACGGAGCTTCCTTATTTGCTGGGTGGTTTATGTAAATTACCCCATTTCCCATCAGTTCCAATTTCATAATGTATTTAGCAACTTTCATTGAAATCTTGTGGAGCAAAGACAAGACGGATACGAACACGAATGTAAAAAAGTGAATGAGACTTGAAATGTGTCTGTACAATCAAGATTAGTTTATGTTTATGACCCCTAAGTTATAAGTATCTTGCTTGTAAGAAGACTCATATGTGAATGAATGACTGGATGATCTGCTGTATATCTCCAATGACCTTAAATGAAGTCCCAGCAGACAGAGCTGTACTTCTACAGAGGCTCACATACACACATTTACACAGCGTAGAAATGACCTTCTACTCTGTGTGACCATGTCTCCGTAATCTTCATTACAATTGGTCCTTTAACAATGATTGGGCGTAACGTCGAAGGCAGGCAGCCACAGAAAACCGCTGAAAACTTCTACGCTACACTGGTCACATTACACCAGAGACATTAAGTGGATCATTGTCTGACCCACGACGTGCCCGTGACCACATGGCCATCATTACGAAAATATGCCTTTGTGTTAATCTAAGATGATGGAAATGGTACCCTTAGGAGACCAGTGCTCTGGAAGAGCTTCTGTATATTTATTATGCATGATGTGATCTGGCATTAGTTAGACGAGTGGTACTTGCAGTGGCCCAGAGGAGATGAGGGTGCAGAGGTTGGTCACAGATGAGAGGCAGACTACAGACAGAGAAATTATCCCGATGCTTAGGCTTCACGTCAGACGTGTGTGTTCCCTCAAATAGCCATCTCGCCCCGGACTCTTGTGTGTGTTTAAAAAACGTCAACATATTTGTCACTTCTGTCTCCGTTGACAGACATGCTGTCAGAGCTTGTCATCATTTACAGAGCTTATACCAGCAGGCGCTGTGTCACCGTTTGTTTTTTTGGGAGTCTCCCATCCTGGATATCTGCTGGGTCACTGTCACAAATCCGAGAGGTGACAGCGCCGGATCCCGCGGCTAGACGCTAATGGAATGACACGTTGATGCCTCGCTGTTGAGGGGCTGAGGGAGGTGTTGTTTGGACATTTTCAAGGGTTTTAATATTCTTACCTTTTCCAAATGAGACAAACAAAATGACAAGCAATGATGTAACCAAATACAGTAGGAAACCACACAGCTTGCTGATTACTATTATTACTGGAATTTAAAGTAAAGATTACTGCTAGCTTTTCCTCCGTGGGTTTGAATGCAGCCTAACAGTAATTGACTTGTTTTGTTCCACGCTGTGTGGTTTGAGGGAGAAGACACAATGACTAACCCTATGCAGATAAACACGGGAATTTCAAAGGAGGCATATAAACCATTTAGGGTCAGGACGAGCTGGTAGACTTTTTATGATCTGAAATTGTGTAATTGCACAGTTCTGAGGAGAAGTGAACTTCTATCACTGACTGTATTTTCTTAAGCTTCGGGGAATAAAAAAAAGGAAAGCCTCCCAGAAGCAAAAACAAATCTGTGAATGGTTCGCTTGGCCTCTGATGTTCAATAAAATAGTTTTTCTTGATGTTGAAAGAATACGCTTTCAATATGCAGCTCCTTTTGCTTCAGGCTGGGGATTTATTCTCGTAGAGTGCAATTTATCTTTGATCAAATCTCATTTCTAGCTTCTAGATTCTGCAGCCTTGACAGCATTGACCCCGTTGGGCTTTTGGCTCACGCCTGCCTTGAAGCACATTCTCTCTTTGCTATAAGTAGTCTCGGCATACACATGACAGGCCAAACATGTGTTTAGCTTCATTCTCGGAGGTCATTTCCCTCATATCTGCACACCACAGCACCACGTCCTTTTATTTTCTCTAAGGGTTTGGAATCATGCTGTAGAAATCTGGGTTCTTGCAGCAAAGCGTTTGGCACCACAACAGAGTTGAGAGAAAATATGGGAATCCAACATAGACTTTGCAGGGTATTACAGCTGACCACTTTGGTGTAGGGGTTCAATTAAATCATCCTTCGAAACTGCATATTGCAGTTTGTAGATCTGGGCTTTCAATTTCATCTGATCACAATGCTATCTCAGTGTGCAGGGAACTATGAAGCACACCAGCAGCAGAAGAAAGAACCTTCCAGTCATAAAAACTGATAAAGGCAGAGATGGAAATGGCCGGCGTCAAAGAATCATTGTGGACTGAACAAGTGTTTTACTATGTGTGTTGTACAACACACTGGTATCAAGTCTGACCATGCCTTAATATTGCTTTACCGCGCATCATTATGACTGACTAGAATCATGTAATCCATTTTTATTTAGCAGGACCGTCAGTGTCTTTAGCATTCCCGTCAGTGGCCCAATTTTATCAACAAGTTCACTTTTTGCATTCAAGACTGTAATAATTGTGTCTGCACGCCCAAACTGGCCTCATCATGTCTTGTCTTGTCTTAGTAGCAGCCCCATTGTGGACTACAACTGTTTCCCTATTACTTTAATGTCAATATACTGTTCAGTAACTTTGCAGAAAACTATTCTATCAGGGCTTATTTGGACATTTTGACCAATTGATAAAACCTGCTGTACAAAGTCTAATATTTTGTCACTCTGCATTGCCCCTGTACTACGTCAGGATGGCCTTAAAGCAGACAAATCACTGGCTTGACAGACCTGTAATATCACTTGAGCTCAAACCACCTCTAACCTGCTTCGAACGAAACATTTTTGCATTAGGGGAATAACGTGTTACTCAATTTGAATGGTGTTCTTGGGCAATTCAAAGTGTGTTGTCATGTTGTCAACTTGTAATGCAAGTTGTCTCTCAGACCACTCCTACAGGTACACACCAGGAACTAAAGAAAAGAATAAACACTTTCCTGATGAGAGTGACTGCCTAGTAATTTTGACAGGCTGGTCTAAATTACCAGCCTGTCTAGTATGCATGCATTTGTTCTACGTACATTGTCCTTGAGCAATATATTGAGTCTCAAGTCTAATCTGCAGCTGAAACAGGCTCCTAACTTCTTCAGCAAACATGATCTCCCTACAGAACAATTCGCTTAAGTCAATTCTGTAAACATATGCACCCCCACTCCTCTATCAGCTACTGTAACTACCACTGCTCATGACAACAGGAAAATTGCCTGATAAGTATTCTAATCATGCAGAGTACTGGTGTCCTCAGGCATAATTTTCTTTATCTACAATTAAGGCAATTTATATGGTGTGCATGTGCTCATATGGTTTAATTATGACCTATAATCTCACTTTATATGTAAGACAAGAATCAGTTCTTCTCAGGTTGTCATTGATAGACTGTAAGATAAAATAAAATCTGCATGTGGATCTGGGAAACAGCAGCAGGTTAATGTAATTAACAACAAGGGAAGCATTAGTTTTAGGTGATTTATTTTCAATGAGACACCTAACCTCCGTTCCCATAGGTGTCACTGTAGTCGGCCGTCCCCCTCCCCATCCACCGTACTCCTCCACCTACTCCTCCCATCCACAAAACCTCCGCGAAAGGGTGTGCGTTTTGAAGGTTGAATGAGGCTGAACACCGCTGCAGACAAGACTACTCGTCCCTTGGCTTGACAACCCAGGAAAAGCCTCTGAAGCCGGGGCGGAGCACACCCCTGGTCTCCGGCAACCCTTTTCTCAGCTGACCTCCGCCGAGGATCTGTCATCCAGGGACATAACGCATACACGGCCATTGAAACTAAACATCCAAAAGTTGAAATTCATAGGTTACACGGCAAAATGCAATGTACCAGCTGTGTGGCTTCTCCTCAAGGTCAGTATCCGAGCGCCGCCGCCTCACAGACGAGTTTCTCGGGCAGTCGGAGGGGAAGAAGAGGCGTGGAGTGGATGCCGCTGTGTCGCGCTTGCCTCCAGCATCAACAATGACATCTTTCTACTCGGAGGATATCTAAGTCACTAACCCACCACAAACCTGCTGTGAAAGCACACGTTTCCCAATTTAAAGCCTTGATATTATCTTCTGTGCTTGCCGCTTCCAATAACAGCGGGGTTTCCTGCTTCTATTTCCGCGGCCTCTAGCTTTGTGACTGTTTACCTGGCTCAAAGAAACAACACCGAAGTCAAGCAAGCTAACATAGTTTCGCTTCTGTTAAGCTAACCGACCTATTAGCATTAAAATGTCCCTCGGTCGGTTGTTAAGTTAGGAAGTTTTACTGCCGCCGACTTCCTTGAACTCGCTTGCTATTCAAGCGCAGTTTAACAAACTCACTTCTTGTACATCGACTTCTACAATTGGACAACATGACTTCGAGGACAGGTTCTCCCAAGCCGGGGGGCTTCGGTAGGAGTTTCCTGGAGCGGGGGCTGCTCCTGCTGATGGGGCTGCTGTTCCTCGGGGTGTCCGTGCTCCCCCTCGGAGCGTCCAGCTCTCCGGACACCAACCTCCAGGATAATTTGAACAACCATCACGAGGCGGACGAGAAGCATAACTTCACTAAAAAGGCTTTCCCGGTGCTCAGCCTCGACTACGGACACATCCAGGCCCCCTTTGAAATCTCATTATGGGTGCTGCTTGCGTCTTTAATGAAATTAGGTGAGTACCATGTGAATTCCAGGTTATATGAGTTCATCCAGAGGTCAGGTTATATGGCTTTAGCACAAGTAAGCTAGCATGTGCAGCCACCTATCTAAATAAACAACAATGCTTTATCAGACTGCTGCTTGAATGATAATCAAATGTTAAAAAGAACAATGCTGATTAATCAGATAATTCCACCATAGATAAGTAAACTTGCATGTACGTAAGCCTGTTGCAACACATGTACATATGTTCATTGATTGGCTGGAAGATTAAACCTATCACTTTAAAGGTGAGATGACATGCTGACCACAGGGCTGCCTTGTATTCTGCATCACAATTAGATGTGCCACAACAAGTCAGACCAGAATATCTCAAGTTAAGTCAGTGACTCAGACGAGAACTCCTTATTTCCTGGTGATGCTGGTTACTCATCAGCTGTTGTGGAGAGGTGTGTGTTTTACTCCTTGCAACCGTGATGACGAAGCAGCTTTATGCGGCAATATGTACGTCCGACAGCAAGTTGTCAGAATAAAGTTCCTCCCAGCCATTAAAACTTCTCATTGCTTCTGACTGTGATGCTCATTGAGGGGCTTCAATACGGCTGTTCATTTTCTTTTTACACGAGCCACGGTTTCCTCTCTCTCTCTCTTCTGTCCTCATTTCTTCTATTTACTCTGCTTCCCTTTCCCCTTTCGTTTTGTGCTTTGCACAGAACACTGCATTGTCTCCCTGCTATCTTTTCTGAGAGCCAGCAGTTTGTCAGTTGCTTGTGACATTAGGGGCCTGACTGAGCACTAGTCTGGAGTCAGCGAGGTTACTGCCTCACTGCCTGGGCGAGAAGCCCAGTGTCTCCGGGGATGACAGGCAGAGAGGGGGGGGGGACCACCTGTCTCAGGTGGCGTACACATAGACCGCAGCTCAAGGGCATGCGGTGAAAATGGGGAGAGAAAGTTGAAGGAGTAACGGAAGTATATGTGGTGCAATAAGAGGGCAGATAAGACTGGATAAGTGTGTGTGTGTTCTCAGCAGTAGTAGACGGTGACCTTAAGTCTCTGATTATTCCAGGAGGACTGGAAATGGGATGTAGGTAATTCAATTTAACCGCTACACTGCTCAACCATGGATCCTATATCTCTTAAGTGTAAAAGCACATCCACGGTCCGTTTATCTCTTCAGGAACCCCACTTGTGCACTGGGCCTTTCCCTACTTATTTTCAGATAAGCACTTTTATAACAGCTTTACCTAATTTTCTCTCTCTTTAAATATCAGTCCTTGATTAGGTGGAACCGTTAGTTACTGGTGGTAACAATGGACAGCAAAACACATTTTGATGAAAAAAGCAAGGTGACATAAACTATTTCCATTTTTCTGCGAGCAACCATGATCTGATTTTACGCTTCACATGGTGTGAGTCTGGGAATCAGCAGTGCACAGTGGAAACCGGTTGGATTATGGAGAAGTTGCAGCCTGTCGCCTGCAGCTCTCCATCTAACACCTCACTGTGACAGGTGCTTCTTTTTATTTTTTTTTTACTTCCTTCAATTTTTCAAACAGTTCCACTGTCGAAATATTCTGCAAACGACTTGTCTTGTGTTGTCGAAGCATTTGTGATAAATGTTAGGACTCCGTTCACCAGGTGGACAGAAACATGACTGCAAATGAATGATCATTTTTCTTTATAACTACTGGAGGAATACAAAAGGAACAGTTTGCTGAATTGATTGTACCCAAGGATGCAGACCACTGTTGTGCATCAATAACTATTCATCAAACCTGTGACAAAAGCACTGTCTCTCCATGATATCCAGTTTTTGTGCATCATTTTTAGAGAACGGGTGAGTTTGAAGTCTATCTGTGTAGCAGCAATCAGGAAGAATAATGATAACAACCCTTTTATCTAAATCAAACTTCCCTATATTTTTTAGTGAACATAATAAAAGTGCAATGTTAATAAGTGACATATTGCAAGAATGCATATACAAGGCCTGACTGTCTGCTTTGGACGATGATCATAATACTTTATGTTCTTGTCAAACATTCAGAGGGCGATGAGTTCAAGATAGAACACAAATGTGATAACATTCATTCTCTGGAGTGTTTGAATGGGTAGTGGGACACACCCTTAGATAAATGAACCTTTGGCTGGGATTCAATGTTTTCCCGCTATCCCATGAAGGGGACATTCCCTCCTTCCAGCAGAGCCCCTCGTAACATATGTCAGAGGCCCAGTTAGTCTCACCTTTCATTCATAATTCACAACTAGCCAAACAACTTGAAGGGAAGGTGCGTGTTGCCTGACTGTGACTCTTCATGAGAGCTAGTACACCGTTACATTCAGTGTAGTATAGTTTTGTTGTGGGAAAACTAGTCCTCGTGAAGGATGTACCTAATAAATTGGCAAGTTGGTGTGTGTGTACTTACTAGAAGGAGAGCCCTTGTGGATTTGTTGTTTTAATTCAACAAGCAGAAAGGGAGACACATGGAGATCTATAGGTGGGGGAGTTAACCATTGACCTCAGTAGACTCCTATCTATTGATTTTTAGAAGAGGGAGCTGTAAAAACTGCCTTTTGTCTTTTCTATTTAGCCCAAAAATGGTTCCAACAAGATGATCTACTGTATGTCTTCCCGCTGTTTCAGGAATGCTGCAAAGTGTTTCTTGTTCACCAGGGGTTCATTTCCATCTGGGTGTGGATGTATAATACGTATTCGGACAGACTCTTTGATTCTAAGTCAGATTAATGAATATTGTTTTGTAGTGGGGTCCAAAGTTAAAGGATTTTGTGAACCGTTAAGAAATATGGGTCTTGATAATGTCCTTATCTCTCACTCGTTCTTGGGAAAGATTCTGGGTAAATCATTTGAAACCACTCCCTTTGACAAACCGTCTCAAGATTTCATGTCCCAGACATTTAATCTCAACTGTTGTTTAGGTTAATTCCCAGCCCAGGTGAGGGTTCGACACGTCCCTGATCATAGAAATAAATGTCTTTGCAACAAATCTAATCTCTGTCTGGCGTCGGCGCTTTGCGGACGCATCTATAAAACCCCATCTAGCTTGACATCCTGATGTCACGTTGCTCTCGACACTATCTTTAAGTAACTGTCAGCTTTCCAAATATCTATTTCATCACTACATTGTTTATGTCAAAGAAAACCATTAAATCAAGTGTCAGTTTGTTTAGCAATGGCTGGTTCGATATCAGCTGCAAGCAGCAATGGGCCCGTTCCAAACAGCTGTTTTGTAGCTGCAGGGCTCCTCTCTCTTTACAGTAGTACGTGCATGCCCTTTCTCTCTGTGGCGTTATATTTTAGGTTAACTCTGAAGTCAGGCTGTTTTTTCTGACCAGGCCCTGTGGTTGTCATCGTGCAAAAGACATTGCAGCGCAGCCATCAAGTGGAAGAAGGAATTTTGGATGCTGTTCCGTGACCGTTAGAAGAAACTTTTTTTCATCAACAAATAAAAATAGTTTTGTTAAAGGCTTAGTTTAAACGTTTAGAGGATGTCAGGTGCGTCTGTCAGTCCCAACTCTAATCGGTTTGAACTATAGCAAGGTTCAAGTGGAGACCCTCACAGATATCACCCATGTAAGCCAGCAGTGTTTTCCTGTTCACATACGGTAGCAGGCATCACGCAAAAATTTACCAGCAGCAGGCCATTATTAATAATTTAAACTAAAACTGGTCTTGCACAAGCAACTTGAGGAGCACAATGGCTTGCATCAAATGATCAAACAGTGACTCACGAAAGCTTATCAGGACTAGACAGTCAGGATCAAAGGGTGAATCGCTCCGAAATAAATGTGTTTTTTCCTCCCTGTGACTGTCACGATGTTCTGCTGTTGTAACATTTGATCTCCAGGAAGCGTATTACATGAATGCATCATCACTCAGCCCCTTTAACAAAGGGAGTGTTGGTTGGAGAGTCGGTCGACAGCGGTGTACAATTTGTCACCTGGCAACAGGACACAGTTCCTGGCCTCCCAGAGCAGCGAGTGCCTGGCTGTGCTCACACTCGGTACACAAGCAGAAGTGAAAGAGCGGTTACCCTTCGGTGGATTTCAAAAGCCCTGCTGCTTGAAGGCTCTCAGGAGGGCGTGGGATAAGGACAGACATGCCAGCCGTTACAGACAAGCAGTCAGAAACTGATTTCATAGTTCAAGTATTTGACACAATAAAAACGTGTATGTTACATATGTTGTTTTTTTTATACCAGCCCACCAGGGAACACCTACAATCTTTCTCCCTTACAAATATGTCTTGACATCACTGCAGCCGTGTGTTTAATTCTTTGAAGTCTGCTGACCCCCATTTCCCTTATCTTATCTCCTGTGGTATGGCTCTTCAGCTGAAGGTCATAATTGGAGTCCCGCTGGACTGTTAACTGTCACCACTTGCCTCGTCTACTGAGCTTTCTGTCCCAGGTCCTGGACATGCTGAGGGTTTTTTACATCCAGAAGCTTTGTCTCTTTCTCCTCTTGGTTGACCAACATGCACAGTTTTCACTTCCCTGTTGGTCCCCCATGAATGGTGGACTCGGTGTACCGCAGCCAGTCACGGATGGAAGAATCAGCTTGTTTATCATTAAGATGTGTTAAATATGAGGAACATCTTAACACATTTGTTGTCATTCAGCTCCAGCTTTGTCATGAAACCCCTGACAGGAAAACCTCAATAACGGTTTAAATGCCAGTTCATAGATGCCTTATCAACTTGTACAGCAATGCCGTGAATTCATGTTCATACAGGGTAACACAATATAAAACTGCTGATGAAACCGCTATACACGGGCTGTGTCATTGTTGTCTTATTGTTAGAGTGAGGAAGCCCAGCTAGTTGGAGGCGCTGCCCTCAGGGTGGTGCATTACAACTCATTATTTAATTTGTTAACTTGGCTGCTGCCGACCCTTCCAAGTGCAACCAATGAGGCGACAGCTGTACGGGATGTAGCCTGCGCAGCTTTTGATTAAATATATTTCCGCTTTGCCTCGGCACCACTAAGCTCTGCGCCCTTCCTCACAGTCGGCCAAGAGCAAATCAAGCGAAGGCCGACACGAGCCCGTGCGATTTCAGCACCTCTCCTAATTTGTTTCATTTATTAGGTGCGAAAAAACTTGAAGCTCTTCAACCGAGTTCAATATTCATTTGAGGACTTTCAAGGTATAAAAAAATAATCCTGTGAGTGATGACAAATGGATTTGAGTCTTAAAAGAGGTCTATTTATGGATCACGACTCAGGGGGTGGAAGTCTGTGAGCTGAAAGTACCCTGGCTCAGGTCCATTACTTAATGTCACCCACAAGAATACTTTTCCACAAGAGATCATCAGACTCCTTGACTTCTAAGAATATTCCCAGTTGCTGTCTGCTGCCTTGTTCTGGATTCCGTTATCTTCTCGGTAGAGATTTGAAGTTTGGTATTTAAAACTTACAATGTATCTTTTGTCACATAAAGGCTGAGTAACTCAGTGGATCCAAGATGTGAGATTAAGGTTTCATTCACACCTTCATGTTGAGGTGTTTGAATAGACTTCAGTCTTCAGATAGTCTCAGAATCAGCAGTGGAATTTACATCCTGCTCACCGCATCACATTTCAGTCACATATGGTTTCTGTTTAACCTTTTTGCTGGCAGTCATCACAGACTATCTTTGTTAACTTGGCTTGCTATCAAGCCTCAATGGAGACGTGGGTGGTTCCTTTTATTCCCCACTGAAGCTCATTGGACCTTCAGCCACTGACATGTCATTGTTGGAGAATTCCTTTTGGACCCATTCAAGATGAAGGTTCACTATCAAGCCTCGGAGCTCCGGCTGCATCCAGCTGTATATTTCCCCCCACAGACGTGCGATTGTTTGGCCTGAGTGCTGAAACACTAATACTGTTGTCCGCAGCTTTTAAAGTGTAAAGATCCCCCCCCCCCCCGACCTCAGACATTCTGTATTCCCACATAGTATCACTGATGCTTAACTGTCACATACAGTCAACGAATTTTAAAATGCAGTTTGTAATTCATGTGCAAGATTGTCATTTCAATCTGAAGCAGTCACCCGTTCTACGTTAATAGACCCAGAACTTCTCCTAAATCACCTCAAACACGTCACAAGTCTGAGTCTAATGTAGTCAGATTAACGTCAAAGCTCCAGCTGCAGCAGTAAAGGCTGTCGCCTTAATTCGCTGTCATTCAATGATTGTACAAATCCGACTTAATTAAACCGGCAACAGAATCTCTAACAACATTAAATGATGAAATTGACACTGACTGCTTTGGTATCAGTGGATACACTGAGAGGAGTGGGGGTGGTGTGTGTGTGTGTGTGTGTGTGTGTGTGTGTGTGTGTGTGTGTGTGTGTGTGTGTGTGTGTGTGTGTGTGTGTGTGTGTGTGTGAGTGTACTG
>CAAKHC010013220.1:0-28798 GCA_901007825.1 Macroramphosus scolopax
CCCTCTGGTTCACAAATGGATAATCAGTCACTTACCCAAGTGTAAAATCCTTTTTACATTACGGTTGACCATGTTCCAGAGAGCACTTTTCAGGGATGTCACAACAGTCAACCAGGGCTTAAACTGTCGCTTATTCACAATGTATTGATGATCACACATTACGTAGTTAAACCCTATATCAGTACTTTTAAATCATACGTATTTAATAAAGTTGGGCTTTGCATTGTTGGTCAGAAAATCAAAGCAATTTAAAGAGAATAATAGATTTGTGACATTTTGTGAATTGCTGAGTATATGTACATTTGTAAAGAGTGTGGTCTAGATCTGCTCTATGTGAAAATTGCCCAAAGATAACTTAACTGTTATGATTTGAGTTGACCCAGGTTGGGAGCAAAATCCCAAGAACGTTATTGATATGTCTCATCATGGTAGAAGGTTTACCCTGACAAGCCCACTTCGGGGTATGTAATGCAAATTGTCGTTGCTGTATTGTCCATGTTTAAACACTAGGCGGCGCCAGAATCGTTGTTTTATTTTGTCTCCAAGGTTCCTGCACGCCCTCCTGCAACCCTCCTCCCATGTGAACTTGTCATCCATATTCGAGGGCTGCGTCATGCATCGATGACATCTGATTACGTCAGAGGAAAATCCGTGATTGTGTGTTGGAACCGCTGTTTTTTCTGAAGGTGAGTCGCTGAATGAGTTAACCTCATCTCAGGATGACTTTTAAAGCTAAATTAAAATCAATGTTATAATATGTTGGTTTGGTAATAGCATATCCTGTGCCCTTGGTTTTAGACACTGAATGTTTTTTTTCTACTGCATGTTGGGTATATTTTAACTCTGATGTTATTTTATGACATCATAATTGATAGGCCAAGACAGAACTATTAGTTTAATGTTTTGTTTATCATCTACTAAGCCTAACATGGATAATAATAATGATAATAATAATAATAATAATAATAATAATAATAATAATATCTCTGTGTTGCATTAATAATGATGACAATAATAGGAATAGGAATAATAATAATAATAATAATAATAATAATAATAAGATGATTGTAATACAATAAATGAATAAAATAACACCTAAAGGAACCACTTTCTTTCTCTTTAAGTGTATTTTGTAGCCCATACATCAGCACTTTTATTCAAGATTTGAAAGTACTTTTGAATGTCTCTGGATATAAGTGCGTCACAAGTTATAACTTGTATAAAAGGTCCGGGCAGACACCTGTTACACAATCATGAACGGTGTTTATGTGTTTCCATTAGAGCTGAAGTCTGATATGTTTTGGCAGGAGCTCCGGAACACGTGGACGGAAGAACTGCGCTGTCAACAAGCCTTTCAGTCCCGCTCGACTGCGTCCGGTGGAAATTTCCACCTAAAGTCTGCAGCTTCCCGACAAACATTGAAAAAAAAAGAAGCTGTGGACTAAATCGGTCCAGATGCCACGCCCACTCAGCGAACCCACTGCCAGCGGCTCTTCCTATTGGCCGACCCGAAGGTGTGTCAATCAACCTGACCTCACAATCTATATTCCAAACGCGTATCATGATAACACTTTATCACCGTTTTAAATGCGTAGTGTTGTTGTGCAAAAGCTACAATAAACATCCTGTTATCTGCGAATTAAAAGAGGGCGTGGTCCAAGCCACAGTAGTCTTGTTATTCAAGAGCAGCTCATGAATATTAAACAGGCTTGACGGAGCCATAAGACCGGCCCTCCGCTGCAGCGTGGCCACATTCAGCATCCTGCAGCGCAACACATCACCGATTTCATCAGCCTCTCCGCGGGTTGACTAGGAAGAGAAAATGGCTTTAAGAGGAAATGTATTTAATATTCTAAGAACTCAACTCAGCCACACTTGCCAGCAGAGCAGAGCTCAGTCTGTGGCGGTGCTGGGCGCTCCGTTTTCAAGAGGGCAGGTAATGAAAAGATGCTTCTTAAAAAAAAAACGTGTTTTCACATAACAACTTGAACTCTAACTGTTGTCTCTGTTGACAGAAAAGAAGAGGAGTGGAACATGGTCCCAAGTTGATCCGAGATGCGGGGCTCATCGACAGGCTGTCCGGCTTAGGTAGGTGCGCTCAGAATACTGGAGCAGCCGTTATGTAACGATGGATGCTCGTAACATGGGGACATGTGAACACATTCAACATGAAGCCAGCTCGTTACATCACACGTTAATGACAACACAGGCTATTTCCGACACATCGGAGAGCAACGTGACTTTAATCCTTCTTCTAACAGGAAGATATTACAGTAACCAAAACTGAATATTCATGTTTTTATCGGGGATGTTTTTTCACTGGCAGAATAAACAATGTTAATAGTCACATTTAATGTTGAAACTGAAGCGATGCCCTATGATCATGTGTTGTAGACTGTGTGACACATTGTTTAACCATGCAAGGTGTAACAACGCGTTCTTTCTACCGGCGGCCACATGTCCGTGTTAGTCATCCGGCACATGCTCGGAAGTGCGCAGGAAGCGGTGGGCTCGGTTTTATTTCCACCCGCGCAGACAAAAAACTCCGCCGCCACTTTTTTATTCTGATCCCCCGGAAGACGGTAGAAAGGAGCGCTGCTGTGAGGCTGCTGTGAGGCTGAAAGGAGACACCTCCACCTCCGGCATTCAGGACTTTAGGACATTGAGTTTCCAATGTGCGTAACTTTCCTCGCCTCCATAACAAAGGATTGACGGACTGGGGGCCGGTGATGACATTGAAGGAAAAAAAAAGAAAAGGCAGGACAGGAGCACAGTA
Organism: Macroramphosus scolopax; assembly: GCA_901007825.1. Classification (NCBI taxonomy): domain Eukaryota; kingdom Metazoa; phylum Chordata; class Actinopteri; order Syngnathiformes; family Centriscidae; genus Macroramphosus; species Macroramphosus scolopax. The sequence goes on from CAAKHC010013220.1 coordinate 2,777, forward strand.
AAGATAGCCTGCTGGGGAGGATTTAGAAATGTCCCTTTAAAAGGTTACTATAAGTCAGCTGAGTCTCTTCTGAAGGACACTCGATGGTGCCACAGCAGATAAAGACAATAAAGTCCAGATGGATTTTATTTATTTAGATCATGATAAGAGTTAGTCTCAACTTTGATTCTGATACAGCAAGTAAGAATGACTCATCAGATAGTTTGATGATGCAATGGGTGCAATGAGTCCTTAATGAATAAATCATGAAGGATAAACTGGAGAAGATGTATAATCCAGCTTTGGACTTCAGTACCGCTGAGCCTCAGTCCTCTGACACACCTTCTCATGTGCTGTAAACATCAGATATTGTGTTCAAGGGATGACCCTGCTCATCCTCAGTCACTTTCTGCACCTGACACCCTCGTCTACTGATCAGTTATCATCTTTATCAATGCATTCAATCAATGCTTTCATCAGGAGTCATGTGTTCATGATACTGTGAAATATTCTCCATTAAATAATATAAGTTGTAATATATTAAGAGTAACATTACAAATATTTCAAATGTAAGATTGGTTCATGTGTATATTAAAATACATAAAGTTGATATTTATATACAATTTAAATAATCAAAATGTATTAATTTATTAATTCATTTAATATTTGATGTATTACAAATGTGTGTTTCAGTGATTTCAAGCGTGATATTATTATTTTGTATGTGCTTACATGCTTGTTGACAACAAGTTCTAGACTTTGTCTTGTAGCTTCATAGTCACTTATAAACAAAGTTTGAGTTCTAATCATGTGGTGAGGCTATAAAAATTTAATTATATTGTAAGATGCAGAAAGACCGGTCTTATGTTCTGTGGTTCTGCTGCCTCGCCCGTCCTTCCTGTGTCCTCATGGCTCCATTAATAACAGACGTAGCTGGCAGGTCACCAGCTGAGCCAGATGCAGAAACCAAACCCAAACTTAGGTACAACGCTGTCCTGCAGGTTGTGATTGTTTCTTTAATTCATCCATGTAGTTAAACAGATAAACACCAATATCAGACACTTGGTGGGTCATATTGTGCATTTCAAAGTAATCAGGAGCTGTTTGCAGCATGCAGCAATAGTTGCCCACGATTGCACCGAGGCCGGGGCTATTCCTGTCCTGTCTACGGAAGGTAATGAACCACACTGGTTCCTTTTAGATCAACAGGGTAATACAATACGGCCATCGAGGCTCGTATTGCCAGACAAGCCCCCAATATGTTGGATCACATCGCCTGTTTACTTCGGGGTGAACCAAATGGAAATTTTCAGGTATTTTACTGGTGCAGTCTGCACCTGCCGACAGTAACCAGAGCTGAAGCTGCTGGACAGGAGAGAAATGGAAAGTGCACTGTCACTCATGGCACGCGCACACTGGCATGGAAGGACCACATGCCAGATAAATGGAGGTCAAGTCAAGCTGTTAAAGCTGCAAAATATTTGGATTTGACACAGATACCTGCTGTCTTCAAAGTACAGGCTGTCCTGAATCATCAGACTGCACCTTTCTTCCAGCGAGCTGAAGATTTACTGCAGAGCTGTTGTATTATGTAACACTGTTATCTGGGAGCGTGTGTCAATGTGACATGTCAATCAACTGAACAGGATGCAACTAGAATAATATAAGAACGCCCAAATTCATGTCAGCTTGTCCTCTGTTATACTCTTCAGATTACGCCGTCCACGACTTTGGAGACCTCAACTTCCACCACCTTGAGAAGGATGAACCCTACATGGATGTGAAGTTCCCTCGCACCGTCGGCGCAGCCAACAAAATGCTGTCGGGCGCCGTCAGCAGAGCCGTCGGCACCGGGCACACCCTCGTTATGCTGGGAGGTGATCACAGGTAAACAGGCTGCAGTATGTGTGGAATGCAGGAGGCGGCCGCCCTGAGTAAAGGAATTAGAACGTCTTGTGTGTCTAAAGAATATCAGATGTTTGGATGCTTCTCTCGGAAAGCAGATCTTTACGTGACGCCTTTGTCCTTTTTATAGCCTTGCGATTGGCTCGGTGGGAGGCCACGCTCAGCAGTGTCCTGATCTGTGTCTCATCTGGGTGGACGCTCATGCAGATGTGAACACTCCCATCACGTCACCATCAGGAAACCTCCACGGCCAGCCCGTCGCATTCATGCTCAAAGAGCTGCAAGACAAGGTGAGGAATGTTGGTCCTCACTGAAACAAGTGTGTTGTGATTTTCATAGTAACACTTTACAATCCTGGATTGAACTTGAACTTTATGACTTTATGACTTTCCCCCACTTCTGGGGATACGCATTAATTTAACAGTTTAATGACGATCCTAATAATATACAGTAATACATATTTAATCAATACAATAATACTCTGTTAACAAGTGTCTTTTTAACATGTATTATCTGTCAATAAAGGTCAGAAAGAGCATTAATAGATGGTTAATTATGTGTTATCACCTGGTCCTGGTATCATGTTGTTACATACAGTTCAGAAACATTTAATATGACATCACTACATCCATCTACCACAGATGCCTGATATCCCAGGGTTCTCCTGGATGAAGCCGTTCCTCTCCTCCAGGGACCTGGTGTACATCGGACTGCGGGACGTCGATCCCGGAGAGTAGTAAGTACATTATCTTTTATCACCTGTGGCCAGTGTTTCTCTCTCCCAGCCAACATGTCCACACGGGCTCCGCCTGGGTTGGGGGGCTTCAACACCGGCTCAGGGTTGGCAGACACGGGACAGAGTTGGGAAGAGCAAACAAGGACTGGATGGGATCCAAATGAGCCACATTCTACCCCTTTTAGCCGTTAATGGACCCACGTGGGGTCTCCATGGAGACGGAGAGCAAAATTGGCTGCGCCCCAGTCGGAGGTTCCTGATGGGCCCCACACAGACGTGTTGTTGCTGATAAAAACAGTTCTTGACATTTTGTATTGTGTCTGTTGCAGTCTCATCCTGAAGAACCTGGGCATCCAGTACTTCACCATGAGGGACATCGACAGACTCGGCATCCAGAGGGTCATGGAGGTCACTCTGGACCATCTCCTGGCAAGGTATTTAACACATCTTCACTCATTGTTCAACGGTTGAGAGTAGTGGCCATCTATTACTTTGATGATGATGATGATCTCTCAAATTCACATACCCTCTCTCACCTTGTTGACCAGAAAACAGAGACCGATCCATCTGAGCTTTGACATCGACGCGTTCGACCCGTCTCTTGCTCCCGCCACGGGAACGCCGGTGAACGGAGGGTTGACCTACAGGGAAGGAATCTACATCACAGAGGAAATCCATAACACGGGTACAGAACCCAGCACACACACACACACACACACACACACACACACACACAACCTCTGGAGACAGATTCAGATAAAACCAAGACCCTCAAAACTGTAATCTGTTTGTGTGCAGGTCTGCTGTCCGCCATGGACCTGGTGGAGGTCAACCCGGTTCTGGGGGCGAACCGTGAAGCGGTGGAGGCCACTGCCTCTTTAGCGGTGGACGTCATTGCGTCGTCTCTGGGTCAGACGAGGGAAGGCGCCCACGTGCCCATCCACAGCGAGATCCCCTCTGTAAAGGTCGACACAGAGCAGCTGCGCCTCTGAGACCTCAAAGCAAAGCTATGAACTCCATCAACCTTTTATTCAGCATTCCGCAATTTTGAACACAAGACTGCAAAGACTGAATCTTGGTAGCCAGTTTTTCTTCTCATCTCTTCACTGTCTGGTGTCATGTTGAACCATGAAAACTAAATGATGGCTAGTTGCGTTAAACACTGTAAAGCCGTAGACGTCCTGTAATGCTTCTAAACCACTACGTGTTCACGGGACTTTACTCAATTCAACAGCAATACTAATTTATTTTGTTCCTGTGAATGTTGGACGATACCGCTGCCATATTTATTTTGCGTTTGGTTGACAAGAGAATGAAACCTGCCCTGCTTGGAGGCATGACAAACAGTCTGACGAGGTCCGCCCTCGTGTTGGCTTCACCACCAGTTACTACAACTAGTTATTATGTGTTTGCACTTTCAGACCAGCCGTAGTTACTGTTTTATCTTTATAGTGTACTTTTATATTTTGACACTGAACTAGTAGATGAACTAGAAATCGTTGTATGAAGAATAACTGATCACATCAGTACTGATTGGATTCGAAAGCTGTTGATATCCAGCTCTAAATAAATATTTGCATCGTTTAGTTTGAACTGATCTAATGCTTGGTCGATATTTGACTTGATGTTGCCGCTAAACGACTACTGTCCTTTTAATAAAGTGGTTATATTTTGGTCTTCCATTCCAGTGTGTGTGTTGGTCTGTCAGGTCGTCAGCGGGGGGGGGGGGGGCCGAGAGTTGGCCGATCACATCTGAACAGTTCGAAGAACTCGAACTGTGAAACAAATACGCCATTTCACTGAAAGCCAAAAGTAGTGTCTGGAGGAAAAGTACCAAAGTACTCGTAACATCTGAGTACCGAATATCTGCGCTAATTCCAGCTGTTGTCACCGAAGGTAATCAGAGGATCCCTGATGTTTTGATTCAGCTCTAGGACACGATGGATATCTGAATAAAGGTTAATAGTGATGCTTTTTGTTTCAGTCTGGACCAAAGCCGACATCAGAGGATGCAGCACACCATCGCAGGCTGTAAGTGTACATGATTCATAGAATATTAAATACTGTACATGAGGTTAAAGATCTGTAGTATTTAGTACAACAGAATAAATCCCAGGGGAAAGTCCAGCTTCATCACCTGATCCACACAGGAAGGTCAACAATCTACTCGGAAGAAAAACACTGCAGCAGATGTGCCACTTTATTGCAAGAAAAAAAAAAAAAACCTTATCACAGTTTATTTGAGAATGAATTCCATAGTAGCAGATGCTGTTTACCCGGCAGTAACCTGGCCTGGCCCGGAGCTGCAGTCAACAACTGTTGGTGACCTCAGGCTCTGCTCTGGATGTCTGTTTGTCTAAGACGGATTATCATTATTTACTGAAACCTATATCTGACTGTCATTATATTCCTGTTCAGTGATTAGACAACATTATTAACAGTGAAGAACGCTGCGTCTGTGGAAGTTTTCCAGAGGTTTCCACAATCAAAAGGTCAGACTGACCGATTTTGGGTATCAGCCTTCAGAAATGGAAAAATAGATTTGGACACAGGGTGTGAACACAAAATAGATCCAACAGGTGCAAACACAAACACACACCGTAGTTTCAATAACAATATAAGCAGGTTTGGATAATGATGATTAAAAATACCCCAATTTGAATGTGAATTGAAACTGCTGAGTCAGCATGTGTCACTGTGTTTAACTTGTTCTGTCACGTCGATCACAGTCGAGGATGGACACAGAACATCCTCTCCTCTGGAGCAGCTGGCGCACAAGTCCAGGAACTCCTTCCACTTGGCTCCATCAGGTTTCCAGAGTCTGATAAGATGGTGTGTATCTCAGTTTCACCGTGGAGTTCCTGTTGGCTTAAAGAATGTCCTTCAGGCCAGTGGAACAGTCAGTGACCACAGCTGGAGAGAGATGGTGGTGGTGGTGGTGGAGGAGTTCAGCCTGGTTTACACTGCGCTCAGATGTTCAGTTCAGTTTGCTCACTTTCGGAAAAACTTCAGGTAAACGACGGCGCCCAGAATGGCCAACTCCATTAGAATGATGACACCTAACAGCAACTTGTTTGTCACGAGCCTGTGAAGGAGAAAACATGACGAGATACTTTTCACAACTCTTGCAAAAACACTGATCATGTTCAGTAAAATTAGGATTTTAAAGTTATTTTATCACAAATAATTATTTCCAAATTCATGTAATTCTCAATGGAAGGAAATCAACAAGTAGGGAAACATTGATTAGCAAGATTAAGAAAAGATTTTGGATTGCATTAACACAAAGACGAAGCACTGACCGCCGTGACATGGCACGAAGGATCTTTCGACTTCTGCTGAGATTCTCTCCAGTGTTCACCAACTACAAATAAAACAAAATTAGATTTTTAACAAAGATATGTGCAACTGAAAATCCTCTTGTTTTACGATTCAATGACCCGAAGATATCAGCTTATCTAAATGAATCAAGACCAAATCTGTATCTCCGATATTCCCATTTTACAGAAGTCTGAGAATCAGTCAAAGCTCACTCTGTCTCTGGCTCGGTCCAGCTGTTCCCGCTGGCCTCCCAGCTCCTCGATGATGTCCGTGCCAATGTGCTCCGTCTCCGCAGCGAGGCGCTGACTTCTCTCAATACTCTGGGTGGCGTTGTTCAGAGACTCTGTGCCCTGGAGCAGCAAGGCTCTCTGGGATTGAAGGTGTGTCTGCACAGGTGGGAGAGAATGACAGTCTGCCAGGGTACAGAAGACTACAGGAAATCATTTAATAAGTCTTTAATATTAATTGAATAAAAGATAATTACTATTAGTTTGTCATGTGGGAAACAGATAAGGTATCACTTCTCACACTGTCACTTCCTTATCATCAATTTAGAGATTTCCTAGGAGAATTTTTGGTTGAGTCGCAGAGAACGAATACAAACACGTTGCTCACAACAGGAACTGATCTTGAACTGATTATTTATACTGGTGAAACATTTCCTTCCAACTGCACTGGAAATATCACATTGTTGTCATTCTCTGTGTAAGGACAAACATCCCCACATACACAGTGAAAACATTATGTAAGGGGTATTTTTCTGTCAGCAGAGAGCCTTTGATGTATTCTTGTTAAATGATTTACAGTGAAGATCAACAGTGTTGCTCAGCCAGTCAGACATGCTTGAGTCCATCCATAACACTGAGAAGGAAGCCATTAGAAGTCAGGGAAGACCACACTCACACTTTGTTGGTTTTGTGATGAATAGATGCCGTGATGACTTCCTTCTAACAGCTGGGAAGATGAGCTCAAGCCTGGCAGTGAGTTTTTCATTTCCCTCTGCAGCTTGCCCAGGTCACTGCGGTACAGACGTAGCTTTGTGCTCATGGCGTTTCGGTAGGAGGCGGGAGCAGAGCGCAGCTCATCTTCCATTCCTTGTAACTGCAATCAGATAGGAACATTGCAGTGTGCATGTTTTTAAGTTCACGAATCTGCTTGTGAATGCATTAATGGCGGTGCTCCCACTCACGGTGCACTGCCAAAATAAACACCAGATCGTAATAACATAGTGATCTCTTGATAATCAGAAATTAAACACTAAATCATGCTGACTGGATTTCCAAAGAGCTGAGTGGAAAGAAAGAAAGTAAGCCCCCAACAGTTGCACCACAGAAAGACACTGATAAGAAGTAGAAGAAAATGAAGAAGATAATAGTAATTGCAAAAAGGGCCTGTTCCTTTTAGATCACTTGTTTTAAACCCCCACAAACTCCCATGTAAAATGATGGTCTTTTAATCAATCTGAAAATAATCCATCCCAACATGAAATGGGTTCTTCCTTAGCCCATGCTACACCCCTATAACAAGTTCGGTTAAAATCGGCAGGGTAGTTTTCACGTAATACAGCTAACAAATAAACAGACAGACAGTCAAAACAACGCTGGTGTTACGGAGAAGTCTGTTCCCCCGTCCAATTAGATCCACTCTGCAGTCAGAACTCCGCAAGTGTGGGTATGATTAGGCTGATTATCGTCAGGTGCAGCTGGGATACTGGTGGTGGGAAGTTCGGGTGCAGGTAAACATATTGAAGGGGAAGCGGAACACCTACAGAAAGCAGAACCTCTTTGGCGAAGGTAACAATAAGGTCCACTCACCATCTCGTCTGCCTCCCCCTGCCTCTCATCGAAGGTCCGCACCAACCTCTTCCTCTCTTCTGCAGATACATAAGTTTACATTTTCATATTCTCATATATCTTCCCGTGGAAAGTCTGCTAACGTTAGCATTGAATGCTAAGATACACTGTTTACCTCCATAGCACCCCGGAACTCTCTCCGGCATTAGCTTGAGCTCTTCGTACAGTGATCTGTAGATTTCGTGCAGCTTCTCAAATTCCTCCGAAGACATTTTTCAGTTACCAGTAGCTCAGCTTCAGCATATATTTTGGCCTTTCTACAAGGCTAGCAACTAGTAACCACAACTGTTACTTTAGTTAATCTACTAGTTTTGGTGTGACGATAATCAAATCTTCACGACTCTTCCGCATGATGGTCCTCGTGACTACGTTTCAAAACTCCGGACCAAAAATCAAAAACAATATTTCGGTGTATTTTTGACGGAAAAATAAAACTCCCGAAATGTTGTATTCTGAAGAGGAGTAGAATTTTAGAAAATACTACCTAACCTCGGTGAAAGTGGCATAAAATCCCCAGATTTATTATTTTCAGGAATAAGTCGGACAGCTTTCACTAGAGCCCTCTGGGAAATGTAGTTTTCAGATTTGACGGTTAAAATTGTGTTTTTTAAAAAACAAATATTTTTACTAAACTAACCTTGCTGTATATGTATCTATTTAAAGACGTAGGCACTCTATTAGCTATCAAACTATTTATTTTACAATAATTACTTATTTAGCTTTGAATTTAAACTTTTCTTTTCCATAGTTATAGACGTTAACTTCCCAAATTATGAGGCACATAAAGAAAAAACTAAAGCTGCATAATAAAGAAAAATCCTACTGACCCCTCGATTTACAGTTTCACTTTATATTTGACAAAATGGGGAGTCTGAAAAACTAATGTGCTGTACAGAATATGAAATATTTCATTTTTTTTCAATCTAATTGAGAGTTGTTTGTTTATTTTATTGGTAATTTTGAAGGCTTTAATTTGTGATATCATAGATTTGAAGAAGTCTAAATAGTTGATGTGTTTCCCTGAATGGATTATATCTTCTTTCCCAGAGAGAAACAGTCGGATTGCTTTTTTCTACATTGGATTTATATCATGTCAGATAAACTAGCAAAAGGCTTGAAACCGACAAAACGTCATATGACCACCGTGCTGCAGGAACTACAATCCCATGATTCCGTTCGCGGTGCAGCGTTCACCCCCGCTTTACGCTGCATTTAAGCTTTGACATCAGCTGTTCTGCACACAGAGAACAGGACTGTAACATCCGACGGGAGAAAGTCGTGTTGTGATGTTGCTTTTCCTAATTGTCGCGGGCCTCGGAGCTGTTACGTTACTGATGGTTTTATTCGCGCCTCACATCCGGTAAGCAGCTATTTGCTCCTTATTCACCCACATCCAGTATTTGACACATCACGAATATATACTTGCTTGACAGGACATTACATTGCAAGGATGCAATTATTACAGTGAGGTAATTCTGCATGATCACGTGCAGACTTACCTCATTACCGTCATTACTAAGGTGTTTTTGTTTTAATGCGAGTCTTTCATTAGACGCTGCAGAAAATCAATGGAACAGAATAATGGAGCGGTGGAACAGAGATGAACCGGGTGTCTTCCCTTCGTGAAACTCGGGCCCATCCGGAGGTCGGGCGAGGGCGGAGATATATCTGCATGCATTACTCTGACGGAGCTATTGGTTGCGAGGCGGCCCCCGCGCGGTGGCGTGGCTCGTACGACCTGACGCTCCGAGTTTGGACTGTTCATGATCCAAGTTTCTGTGTAAATAATTAAGCCCAACTGTCCATATGTCCAATGAAAATTCGATTAGTAACTGCAGAAAGAGCCGCTTGCCGTGATGTAGATGGAACGATTATTTGGCTGATCATTATTATTCGCATTCACACTCGGCTGATACCTGTGCTCACAATTAGTTTTTAAGTTCACACATTTCTTATCTCATCTAGAAGAGAAGGATATGCTGCTGTCTGCAAGTGCATGCTGTTGAAGTGCAACTTTAAAACTTTTCGATGACCCAGGAATTTGAATAAGTGCACTGCAACGACATATTATTTTAGCAAAACGACAACAAATACAGCAAGATGTCTGATTGATTTATGTATCGGCATTCCTGCTTGATACATGTCGGTATTGACCCCTGAATGACCAACACATTTGTACCATGATGCATTATTTAATCAGTGGTTATCAGAGGAAGGACCAAGTCATTGTTTCACAAGTCCTAAGTCTGTTTTGGTTTAAGTCCCTAGTCTGGCTCAAGTCAGGATAACCAAGTCTGAAACAAGTAACAACAACGTTTTGGTGTAAAGCCAACCAAATATTTGTCAGCAGTAGGGTTGCGAAATTCTGGGAATTTTACAAGTTGGAAACTTTACATGGGAATTATGAGAATTAACGGGAATAAACCAGGAATTTACTAAATTATATATATTATATATATTTTAGCATAATCCTGACTAAAACAACCAGATTTTATTCAAATACAGTTGAATATCTATGCTATTCCTCAATCACATGAAGATAGCACACTGCTTACTGCAGGGCTATTGAGACCACGCCCCCTGTTAATACAGTAGCTATTTAATACACTAACTATTTATACAGTATATGTTAATGCCACTGCATGCAGAAAAAGCCAATAATATATACAATTTAGTAAATTCCTGGTTTATTCCCATAAATTCCCATTAATTCCCATGGAAAGTTTCCATTTATAAAAATATTTCCAAACTTCCCCAGCTGAACTTCCCATGGCAATTTACTGTAAATGTTCCACCCCTTTGCAACCCTAGTCAGCAGTATATTGAACTAACAAATATGATTGAATTTCTTACATAAGAAGCTTTGTTTTATTATTATTATGCTCCTCTGTAATATGTTTTTGTACTTCACACTGGTGGAGAGTATCAAGTTTTCCTGTCATACAGCTCAAATCCTCATTGCGTTCCAGACAAAGTTGAGTTGGACTTGTGTGATATCACATTTGTGACCTCTGTTGGTTCTTGTCTATTAACAGGCAATATGCAGCAGGGGGGGTGTGCAAGTCGGCAGCTTGCCTGGAGGGGAAGACAGTCCTCATTACTGGAGCCAACACAGGGATCGGGAAGGAGACTGCCCTGGACCTGGCAGCACGAGGTGACTGGTTACCACCAAATATACAACAAATGTACAGTAACATCCACCAGAGAAAAATTGTCTCTTATTTAAATCATAATTTCATTGTCATTTTTGCGTGACAGGGGCTCGGGTGATAATGGCGTGCCGGGACGTTGCAAAAGGCGAGGAGGCTGCGGAGAGTATCCGAACTTCATACCCCGAAGCAGAAGTGGAGGTTAGAGAGCTCGATTTGGCGGATACGTGCTCTATACGATCCTTCTCTCAGAAATTCTTGAGAGGTATGTATGAAGAGGCCGGCTGATGTCATTGACCCAAGAGAAGTCCAGGTTTGCTGTTTACCATTGCTGCAATATTTTCTTCTCCAGATGTCACTCAACTTCATATCCTCATCAACAACGCAGGCGTGATGATGTGCCCCTACACAAAAACCATCGATGGCTTTGAGATGCATATTGGAGTCAATCACTTGGGTAAACACTGGAACACTGAGTGAAACACAGAATATTCAAGTTTCAAAGTTTCAAGTACTTTATTGTCATTCACATCCTACACACAGTGCACATAGGAAGGAAATTTTGTTGCATCTTTTCTCCAAACGGCATTTTCCTTTAAATAAGAAATATAAAAAAGTAAAACACTGCACACTTATCGCACTTATATTTACACCTGTAGGATAAATTATTGCACTTCGATCTATACACATTTTTTTTTGCGCATCTATCCATACATGTTTATGCATACAGTACACCACCCACCTCCATACATACACATACTTGCATTCTCACATAACTACTATATGCATACATACCCCTACCCACCTAACTGCAGACATATGTATACACACACCTACAGACATACAGACTCTCCCAGTCATACGTGCACATGTACATTCAGATGGATTGGATTGTCGTGGGGTCTGAGTTCAGGAGTCTTATGGCATGAGGAATGAAACTGTGTATTATGCTCTCATTGTTAACTGTATGCTTTTTCTTACTTCTGGAAGGTCACTTCCTGTTGACGTCCCTCCTGATTGGCCTGTTAAAGCGCAGTGCGCCGGCCAGGATAGTGGTGGTCTCCTCTCTGGCTCATAACTTCGGCTGGATCCGTTTCCACGACCTTCACAGCCAGGGCAGCTACAACAGTGGATTAGCATACTGCCAGAGCAAGCTGGCAAATGTGATGTTTGCCAGAGAGTTGGCCCGCAGACTCAAAGGTAGGCAAACAACACGTCCCAACAGAGTAGAGGGAGGGTTTTCTCCGTGTTGACAAATATTACTGGAAATAAAGGGCCACTTCTTAAATACCCTGCAGGCCTCGGTTGAGGCCAACAGCTTTCTGTTATTTGCACCTCTTCAACTGCAACCATCACATACGTCTGAATGCACCTGCAACAGTGTTACACAACATCATACCAACAGAACATCTTACTAATGCCGTGTGTCCTCGCAGGTTCCAATGTGACCGTGAACTCAGTCCATCCCGGGACAGTGAACTCTGACCTGACCAGACATTCCACCCTCATGACGATATTTTTCACCGTCCTTTCTATCTTCTTGAAAACGCCTCGGGAAGGAGCCCAGACCAGCGTCTACTGTGCCGTGGCCGAGGAGCTCCACTCGATCTCGGGGAAACACTTCAGGTAGGCGACAGAATGCTTCCTCGGTTCATTTATCATGTTTACTGTTAGCTCATTAACATAAAATACAGAACACCTGAGGCTGATCATTCTGTGGGATGTGTGCACAAGTACTCATGTAATAGTGTAGCAAGTACTGAGTACTCATGTTATAGTGTAGCAATAACTAATTAGTACTCAAGTAATAGTGTCGTAACAACTAATTAGTACTTGTGCAATGTAGTAATTAGTTAGTACTATGTAATAGTGTAGTAATAACTAATTAGTACTCGTGTAATAATGCAGTAATGACTACTCATGTAATAGTGTAGTAATAACTTATTAGTACTCATGCAATGTAGTAATTAGTTAGTACTATGTAATAGTGTAGTAATAACTAATTAGTACCAATGTAATAGTGTAGTAATAACTTATTAGTACTCGTGCAATGTAGTAATTAGTTAGTACTATGTAATAGTGTAGTAATAACTAATTAGTACCAATGTAATAGTGTAGTAATAACTAATAAGTACTCGTGTAATGTTGGAATTACTAGTTAGTGCTATGTAATAGTGTAGTAATAACTAATTAGTACTCATGTGTCGTAGTGACTACTGAGTACTGAGTAATAATGTAGCAAGTACTGAGCACTCCTGGGTGTTCGTGGCTGGTATGATCATAGCAGGCGCTCTAGTTTAATCTCTTATGTTGGTTCTTGTCCTTTCATTTATCTACAAGTTAAAAGTCACAAGATAAAAGTGGTGATTAAATATGGGAAACGTTCTGTAAGAGACCGTCAAGCTTTATTCTGCCGTCTTATGAGCACTGACGCATCTTTACATCCTGTGTTGATGCTTTTGTAAGATCCAGATCTTCAAGAGCTCAAACACTTACAGGCAGTTCCTTGTTCTGTTCATGCAGAACTGTTGACAGACAACAGAACCTCATTATCATGTACAAGGTCAAATTAGATCAGTCAACCACAGCCATGACTCACACCGTCGTCAGCGTTAATGTAACACTCATCCTCCTCGTTCGTTGGTTCCAGCGACTGCGCCCCTGCCTTCGTAGCCCCTCAGGGGAGGAGCGAGGATACAGCGAGGAGACTGTGGGACATCAGCTGTGAGCTTCTCGGTATTGAGTGGGACTAATTCAACTCTTAACCTCGCCTATCTCACTTCTCAAAGGAGCCCTTATCCTCCTCCTTCGGTTATCATTCATTTCATTGATTCATTATGGTTTTAATGTTCTTTTCTTTCTTTCCTACTGGGATTTCAGGCGTCAGGTCAAATGTAAGAGGTACTATAATGTGAAGTTGCTTTTCTTGGTGTAATAATGCAGTAATTACATTATAATAACTTGAGTATTTTGGTGCTTGACAAACCAAAACCACTTAACTGTATTATGTAACCACAAATACTTTTTGGACTCTATATTTTGTGACACAATGTGAATACAGTGTAGGCAAAAAAACCAAGTGGATGTATTGTAATGCTGTAGAATACTGTGAAAGGTCAAGCCAGGGTAAACGACCAGCATCTTTATCCAATACTGTTCCTTGATTTCTCCAGAATTTGCAGCTAAATTGCTTGACTCTTGTGCCGGTATTTCTAAAATATTGCAGGGCTTTCCTATAGTGTTTTCCAGGTTGATAAAGACATTGATCAATAATAAGTACAGCCACTTCTTTATAACGCCGTGGCCAAACCGCTTGAGCTGCATAGATGTATTTTGTGATAATCGGTTATATGAGGGCTTTCTAAAGTCACAGTTCCAGTCATCATGTCATTGCAATATTCAGAGAAATGTTCTTTTCCATTTTCATTGCCAAAACTGCACATTTCTGGAAGAACTCGTTTTATATTTCTAAGATTTTCTCTTCATGTTCCCTTCTTTATGGAAGATCAACTCTGCCAGTGTGAGGAAAAAATATATATAAAAGATCCTGCAAGTCATGATTGAGAGAAACTTTCTCAATATATCGACTTAGTATCTGAAAATGATCAAATGTAGTTATGGCATTTTGAGGTTTGTCATTGTTTTGAATTACTAAGTCAGTATTTTGAAGATGTTTATCAGTAATTTTTAATCACGTGGAGACACTAAGACCTTATTTATGAGGAAGTTTCTGATTATTATGACTTTGTTTTTCCATCACATTGGCTGAGTTGGGCTTCCGTACCTCTCAGCATTCACATGCAACGTTGCCAAGAGTTTACATTCTGTGTTTTATACAAGTGAAACATGCCTTTTACTTCACTTACGGTCATGTTCCGAGTTGAATGTTTACATTTGATGTAAATAAACAGAATATTAGTACACGGCTGCTGGTATTAATCCTCTAAACTCAGGGAGCTCTGACGTACGCAAACGGAGTTATTTTCAATTAGTTTTTATTATTTTACAAGCAAAGGAGAAATGAAATACATTTGAGAATCACGTGTCTCTGCACCATAAGAGCAGTTACATTACATATTTATGCAATTTCCTCCAAAGAGGTTCATTTGTTTCTTAAACTAAGTATAAAGTGCGGCAGTGATGAGACAACAGTCTTTGAGTTAAAGAGGATCAGAGTGCAAGAATGTCAAAGGTGTGAATCTCAAGAGTCTAAGGTGGCTTCATTTCACCTCCAGCGGATCAACACTCCTCTACCTCGATGAAGGAAGCGAGGCCAAAGGACATCACAGTATATTCTCTTAAGGAAGATGTCAAATCTTAATGTGATGATAGTAGACAGTCCAGTTCCCTTTTTAAAAAGGCAGTTTCAGTAAATGTAAATGAGCAAAAAAATATTTTTCCTGATTCATTTCTACTTTTTTTTTGATCAGGTTGAGAAAAACATTAAAAAAAATAACAGGCAAAATTTTTTTTTTTAAACATGAATTATCTGGTCGCATCCCCAATCAGGAGAAAGAATTAAAAGTAGTGTCACTCTCAGAATTATTATATAATTCCAAAACAGGTGACAGCAGAGGCAACTTCCTGGACTCTGAGTTCAAACTGATGATCTAACCGTCGTCCCTTTCTGTGTCCAATGTTCCTCATAAATATCTTACCATCATCTTAAATGCCCAAAAACATATTTCAGATTCTGTTGGATGTTAATGTCCCTGATAGTGAAGGAACTCATTCTGACATGTGTTGCTACACGTCTCAGGGGAACATCTGGAGAACAAGAAACAGTTTCTTCAAGGATTGAACGTTCGTACACGTCTGAATGAAAATATAAATGTTCACACACACGGAGGCATGAAGGACAAAAACCATGACAAATTAGAAGCAACACATTGATGAAGATATTTTCCCTTTTGACTGAGGTAGAAGATGAATCTTCATTAAATACTTAATGATATGAGTTTTGACCAGTTTTGTTATGTAGGAGTTGAAGACTGTCGTAGGTTTGTCATTGACTTTGACCAGAGACACCACGATCAGGCATCCTGTGACCTGTGACAGCTCATCAGTCGGGAGCTAACGTTTGGACGAGAGGCTGCAAAAGCAATTACAAAATGAAGTTTGAGCTGTATTGAAGAAGACTTGAAACTAGTGATGGAGACCTTAAACTCATTAGGAAGTTGTTTACTGAGGAGATAATTCAAGTGAGGTTAATTTTTCTCGCAGACGCAGTCGGACTTCTCTATGCAGCCAGGGGAGCCGCCCACGGCCGGCAGAAAGAAAGAAAGAATGCAGCTTTAAGGCACTTTTTTACAGACCTGGAAACACTGGCTCCAGTGCTTATACAGTCTCTGGGTGCATTTTAAACACTGCCTCAGGAGGGTGTCTAATACTGGTCGTTACTTAAGGAAGCATCAATGTCTCCTTCACATTTACCCATAAATCTGTGCGACAGCTCTCTGAGCAACAGGAACAGAAAACTAAACAAAAGATGGCGGAGCTAATTACAGAGGAAAGAAAATTCAGAAACAAATGTGCGTGCACACTTTGGGGGCTTTTCTTTGCTTCTAATTTTGAAAAGTTACAAAGAAAAATATTGTACCTTCTGACAGCTCTGTTACCTGAACCAATGACTGTAGTTTGATATGTTTGTGAGGCATCTTCTAGGCAACAAGCTAACATTAGCCAGCTAGCTGACATTGGCTCAAGTCACAGTTGTACTGACGGCTCATATGACCATAAATACTGACTTCAAGTTCCAAGCGCCGACTGAGCCTTTACTTGGCGTTGGTTCGGCCCTGACGCTGCTGAGATGACTTGTTGTGGTGTTCAGACAGCCACTGGCGACAAATATTCTGCATCACTGCGTCCTGCGCTCCCTCGGCCTCCTGAAGGACTTCCTGGACCAGCGGTCCTGCCCGGCTGGGCTCCAGCTTCACAGCCAGCAGGTACGCTGGCCGCAGCTTACTGCACAGCAGGTAGGCTTTGATCTGCACACAGAGAGACAGCGATGATTAAAACACCAGCTGTGATCTTATGACTCGCTGAGGAGCTGCAAACATGGAAAACAGTGACCTTTGACCTCCTAAATCTAACCGGCCCTTTTTAAACGCCATCACAAAGTAACACAGGAAAAATTGCCAACATTAATTACGGCCCTGTATCAACACCAATGATGTCACTGGTTAGGATCAGTTACAGGAGAGAAGAGGAACAGCAGGCATTGAGAGACATTAAAAGAAGGTGGTTGTGATTCCTGGATTTGACATCAATGACGGAGTCAGTTTTACTCTACCTTGCTTTCTGTGCTCTTCGTTGCCAGAATGAGACTTTCCAGCTCCTTGGCCTAACAGACAGACAACATGGAGGCAGGTCATCAGTCAGCTGTGTTTCTACAGTAACTTCCTCCTTATCCATCATCTTTAAAAATGTGTCTCCCACTCACATCAGCTGGTCCCTTATCTGCAATGGAGACACAGCTGAGGATGAGGGCGTCGCAGTCGTTCTTTGTGGCGGTGCCCGACTCGCCAACACACTTGAGCAGCTGCCGCACGGCTCCGTACTGTCTCTGACGGACGAGCCATTGGCCGGCCCGCACGTACACAGCCTGGGCCTCCAGCTGGAAGTCCTGAGGCAGGAAGAGAGGGAGAAGGACAAGACAGAGACTTCAATCCTTGAATAGAAATCCAACACATGCGTCAGGTAAATATACACAGGTAATATAGAGAGTTTCACCCTCCGGCTAATGCTAAGGACATTAGCATTCCCTTCTTTCATACAATAGGCTGAGCATCCCACTGTTTCTGGTAATATGCTGCCCCCTATTGGTTTGTCGTGGTACAAGAAGCACTAGTTTGTTCAGATAACCGACCAGTTGCACCTTCATGTTCCTACCTGGATGACTCTGTATGCGATGCCGAAACCCTCCTCGATGTTTTTTCCTCCAAGCATCACCTTCAATTACACGAACAAAGAATGTGAAGAAACAATGTGCATCACATCAGAACACCAACCAGGTACTGTCACAAGTGGAGCCTCACCCTGCAGGCAACCTCCACCTTCATGGGGCTTCCTCCAAACAGTGTAGGGAGGGAACTGGATCCAGCGGGAGCCGCAGTCTCACAGCGGTGGAGGAAACGTGTCACCTCCAGCTGCAGTTCGATTGTGTTCATGTGTCTAATGAAAACGAGATAAAAGGTGAGCACCTTCAAAATAACAGAGTTCAAACATCTGATAGCAGAGGAGACGAGACCAGACTTCTTCTATTTTCAATGTATTCAATCAACAGTAGTATATGAAATAACCTGGACACGTCACTGGATGACATCATCTTCCTGAAGGAGTTGACCTGAGACTTTCTCCTCCCGCCACCTCGACATTGCAGCTCCTGCAGGTACGTCCTCAGGTGCTCTTTGGCTCGGACCAGCCAGCGCTGCACAAGGTGAAGGTCATGATAACAAGCGTGTTTAACTTTCACGCAGCTGAAGGGAACGTGGGGGAAAAAAACCAAGAAGAAAGACGTACCTGTTGTTCTCCCAACTGTTTGTATGAACTGGCTCCATGTGTGAAGAAGCGGATGCAGGTCATCGCTGCTCGCACGTGATCCTGCACAGGCAGACAGTCTTTACTTTTGTATTTGTAAGTAATTCAAATTCAAAATACTCACAAAAACATTAAACATGTGGGAAATAAAAGTAAGATTCTAACCATCATGAACTGCTGGAGCTGGTAGAGGGTGTGGAAATACCCCCGCCGCTGCAGGAACTGGCAGGAAGCGATGAGGTAGCGGCTGCATGTCTCCAGGCTGGGGTCCAGTTTCTCCAGTATCCCCTGCAGCATGCCCAGACGTCCCCGTTCCAGACTGGGCTGCAACACACCTTCTAGAAACACTTCCTCTGGGGAGTCCTGAGGACACAAGTGGAAGAAACGGCACACGCAGGAGTTGTTTCAGACGAGTGACGTCACGTTCAAATCTAATGTTGAGAGGCGGTCACAGAACCCTGATGTGTTAACTGCACAGTGTTAATGTAACCCGAGTTAGTTGGTTCAGAAGTCTTTCATGATGGCAGGACTCCCTTAGAAAATGTTGTTCTTTCATTAGGTAAATTAGACCTACTGATGTTTTTGTGTCAACTGAATGTCAACAAACTGAGCATCACCTTGTTGAGAAGGTAAGTCAGGGCCTCTGTCATGCAGTCGTGACGCATGTAGAAGCTGATCACTGCCAGGTGAGTGCCGTATGTGTTCAGGTAGTAGAGACACTCCTGGTGGAGGCTGCTGCTCAGGGTGTCTCCCTCCGGTCGATCCACAGGACCAGGCTCACAGAGGGCGGCCTCCAGCTCCCGCAGGGATGCCAGGATGTCCTCACCACAAGACTGAAACAAAGACAGGGACACAAAGGGTCATGAGATGACAGATACAGAGTACATACAGAACAGGACTGACATGACAAGTCCTACCGAGGCCAGTGTCGGTCGCACAGTCGTCTCCAGATGCTTGATGATCTCCTGCAGCAGTGAGGAACCCAGATTGAGCTGGTTGCAGTCCATCGGGGCCTTCAGGCAGCGGGTGAACTTCTCCCTGGCCACCGAAAGGTTCCCTGCCTTCAAAGAGGCTCTGCCCCAGGCTTGCCACACACCAGTGGGGTCCAGGCCGCTCTTGGTGGACACCTACCAGTCAGAGAACCAGTAAGAATGCGAAGAGCCTGTAACATGCACCTACTTCTACTACAGTACTTTACAAACACGTTAGTCTGTCTTCTTCTACATGAAAAACAAACGGCCATCTGCCTCACCTCCACTGCTAGCTCGTAATACTCTGATTCCAGGAGCTGGTTACGGAGACGTGTGACAGCAGAGGTCTCCAGGATGTCATCCAGAGAAGGAACATACTTGTAATTGGCTGTCACAAGAATCTTAAGCACGTCTACTTTGCTGATGTAACTGTGGAAACAGAAGAAATAAAAGGGAAAAGAAAACCAGTGAACAATCGGTGCACACACACACGCAAACGCAACACACGCACCAATGGGCTTCACCTGTCACATAAGGCCAGATCCTGGCTGCGGCCGACTTTAACAAACATCAGCTTGGCGCTGAACAGCAGCTGCTGCATGATGTCGGAGAGAAGGCAGGCGTCTACCTCCGGGTTAGTCAGCTTACAGGAGAGGGAGCGGCAGTGGCTGATGAGCTGATGACCGCAGGCCGTTTGGTCGCTGTGCAGAGACAATATGGCCACGCACAGGTACGTACTCGGAGCCTTGGAGGTGCAGCAAAAGTGCATGATTAGTCTCAATGGATTCACTTTACCAGAAGTAATTGACTTGTTCTACTGTAAGAAAGATTCCGATACCTTTTATTTAATCAAAATGAACCTGACCTGGTCCCTGCTGCATGGTGTGAATTCACCATCCAGGTATCTGAACCCTTTATCTTCAATAAGATTGGGAAATGTGACATGTGTAACGACATGTGCTTCACTCCGAACCTGTTCATAGTAGAACTTGCTCCGCAGCAGCTGGTTGTCTGCAGGACTCGTGCAGAGTCGGATCTGCCTTTGGACCACTTCAGGCAGATGAAACATCCCATCGAGAGCTTCCTCCGTCACCCCGGGGCTCCCGGCCACTGCAGAGAGGAGCAGAGATCACGTGGATGCTTGTTACATCAATGATTTGATAATAGCAGCAGATTCCGGGTGTAAACTGTGTATTTATTCATAATGTATCAGGATTTTACACATGATTCCACCATGAGGATTTGAATGTTGTCACACTGATATAACGAGGAGGAAACACCTTAATTTACCTTCAGCTGGTTCCAGCTCGTCGTCTGAACTGCACATGGAAACAAAGAAAGAACAAATACATGTCAAGTCACAGAAGCATGTTTTTATCTGCACCAACACGGCTCTTCTGTTATTTTATGGCTGTTTAGCGCCTGAATGACGGCTGAAGGTCCTCAGTAAATGCTTGAATCTGCGGGGTCTTACTCTTGGTGGAAGTAGGCGTAACACTGGTCACAGACTCTGACATCATCTCCTGGACAACCTTCCACAGGCATCTTCCACTCAGAACAAGCGTGACACACGAGGCGGCCGCATCTCCGACAATGATGACGTCTGTTGAACTTCAAACCGGATAAAAGATAAATAAACATTACTTTTATTTAAACTACTGCAAAACGTCCTGTTTGTAGTGTGAGTTTGCACACTCACCATGGTGAACCGCTCACGCTGGCAGACCATGCACACATGATGCTGGGTGTCGGGGACCCAGTCCTTGCACGCTGGCGGCTGGTCTGGAGGTTGGAACTTGTCACGTGAGCGGCGTTTTCTGCCCGCTGAGTCTCGATCCTTCTCTCGCTCTGTGCTGCTCAAGTAGGTCGTGTGTGTCGGTGTTCCGCCTGTAATTATACACAGGAAAAAGAATAATAATAAAAAAAACATGAGCACGTCTATCAATTCACTCAAACAGAAGACACCAAAACAAAAGGAAATCATTTGTCTCTAGAAATGAAGAGCTGGTTAGTCTGCAGCTTTTCAAAATTCTGCCTTACTTGAAGAGGATGACGGAGTATCGATCTGACTGTAGGATAAGGTGGAGCTGTCCTGAGCAGGACTCATCAGGGCGTCCTGGAGGCTGATTACGGAGTCTGAGCAAGAAGCAGTAGGTGGAGGTTTGTGTCAGTCAGGCTGTTCACACCTGGTATCATCACAATATTAACCACACGTTGTGTAACTTATCACATATCATGATTTACGTGGAACCTGACGAAGCACAGATCCGATCTTTACTGTTGAGTACTGACCAGATCGAGATCTCTCTTTGGGGGCACAGGAGAAGTCCAGGGCCTTGCAGGCGTAGTCGGACAGAAGCTTATCGATGTCTTCTGCACCAAAGCCGGCCTCCTGGCCAGGCAGAAGGCTCCTGAGGGTTCGCACCGCCACATCGGCCCAATCCACCTTCAGGTTCATCAACAGCTGCTCCAGCATCAGCAGGGGCTCGGACAGCAGCGGGAAGTAGTCCTGCCTGGCGGCTGGCGGCAGCGTCAGCAACACCTGGAGGAGGAAACAATTCAATATATGTTACACACGTTGTGAATGTGTCAACTTGTTCCCTTCAAAGCGGTTTATCACACTGTTTATATCACATCGTAACAGTGGAGCTCTTCACTCGTACGGACCTTCGAGCCCAGATGAAGGGCGTGAATATGTCGCCGGCGCTCCGGAGACACCTGCCTCTGGAAATGCAGGGTGAGGTAGTCGGCCAGGAAGTGACAGGCAGCCAATCCGGGACGCTGGTCCAGCGCGCGTTCACAAATGTCCAGGCCGACATCAAAGTCAGAGAGGTCCTCAAGTAGCTGGAGAAAGACGTGAAGTCAAGTGTGTTCTTAAAGGTTGAGACCTTCTTCTACAAAGATCATCATCAACGATTGTTGGCATTTCAAGGAGCATTTTCTTCTATACAAACTTAGGGACACTGCAACAAACAACAACAGTGACACGTCACCAGTGTCCTTTACTGCCAATCGAATGGACTTGACTGTGAATGTAAACCAGAAGTTGGGAGGTAAACCTGGAAAGCTTCGTCCGTCTGCCCCTTTTCCAGCAAGTGAAGCAAATGCTCCGTCCGCAGCTGCAGTCTCAGCTGGTCAGAAACAGGATACAGCTCCACCCACTTTGAACAAAGTGCAAACTCCTGCAAAAAAGTACGTCTGGTAAGATGTGTTGTTTGACATCGACAACCTGCAGACAACAAGTGTTTCCTAATGAGTCCTCTGCAGTCGGGCTGTACCTTTGTCTCCAGCATCAGAGACAACATCGACTCGGGGTTCGTCTTCGACTCGGTCCTCAGATCCTGCCAGGTAACCCACGGCAACGGAGGCTGTAGATCTAACATCTGTCAGGAGAGGGAAAGACAACAATCAATATGTACTGAAGGAGAGTCAACTTAGTCCGGTTTGGTCTGCTACTTCCTGTCATGTTTACTTCTCGGTGTCACATCACAAACAGTTTCTCTCTGAGGTTTGAATTCAACTACAGATATAAACACATACCAGGCGGTAGATGTCCAGTTCTTTCTTCTTCCACTCCAAGTCTGTTCTCAGCGAGGCCTCTGTGCTTGTGTCATTGAGGCAGAACTCAAGCAGCTGCAGGCAGTCCGACAGAGGCCAGAGCTCCAGGGACTGAAGGGCAACACTAGCCCGCAGGTTAGAATCCCGTACGCGGAACAACTGACCTGTACCGCCATCGACACCTGAACACAGTCAGACACAAAACCATCATAGTTACATTTGACCAAAGCGCTGGATTCAGATTATACTGTTCAATCAAATGATTGATGATAAACTATGCTAATTATTCTTCTAATCGATCAATTAGACCTTCAGTTTATGAAATATAAATAACTGGTGACTTCCTGTTCGGCCACAAATCCAAATAAATTCAATGAGAAATAAATGAAACTTTTTTCGTATTTTGTTTGACGACTAGATTATTAATAAATACATGGATGTACATGTCACAGGGCAGCAGTCCTGTTTCAACATTCGTGCTGCCTTTAACTGCTCCTCACCCTCTAAAGCAGCACAGGCCAGCAGGCGGTCTCTCAGCACCGCCATCTGACTGCAGTCCTGCCCGTACAGCTCCAGCAGCCTCAGGGCTCGGCCCAGGTCCTTACAGACGAGGGCCTGCTGGAAGGCCTCAGCAGCCACAGCCTGGGCGACCTCCTCCTGAGGCCCAGACAGCAGGAGAGTCATGAGGGGTTTCCCACAGACAAGTGCAGCCAGTCCAGCGGAGCCTCCCTCTGCCTCACTTAATGGGATGCCCAGTACTGGTTCAGCCATGGTGTTCAAGTAGGTCCGGAGAATATCAAACTCCTTCAGGAGGCTGTCGGCTTCACGAGAAATCTGCTCTCCATCCAGAACAGCTTCTTTACGCCCGGTGCGGAAATACCCAGACCATCCTGAGGACTGTGTCCGAGCAGCTTCTCCTTTACAGGCGCTCAGACACGCCAACATAGCCAGTAAAGGGGAGCGAGATTTTAGGAAAGAAAGGGCGGAGGGCGTGAGAAGAAAAGAGGAAGAGGAGGATGATTGAGAAGGTGCACCGGTGGAGAGGTTGGAGGGTGTAGCAGAGCTGTCTTCCACTGAGGTTTCAGACTCAGAGCTCACGTCAGACTGCAGCTCCTTGATCCCCAGAGCTGACATGTGCTCATGAGCGTGCCGTTGCAGCAGGACAGACAAGCTGGCAACCCCGAACACGCCGTCATCTCTCTGGGCCTGACTGGTGTCGTGTTCAACACCGGGACAGGAGACCCAAACCGGCAGAGTCTCGCAGCATCGCTGCACAATTACCTGCTGGACGCTGAGTCGCAGACCTTCCTGCTGCAGCAGTGACAGCAGCCTGGAGACATTACAGGACATACAACTTAGAATTCAAGCACGCCGACGTCCTCACAGCACTCAACGGATCGACCTAATCTTACTTGATCCCAATGATAACACACCTGTCAGGAGACACCTGCCGGTCAAACAGCAGGTGGGAGAGAAGCTGAGATGGAGCTTGAAGCAGCACCAGCAGTGAATTCCCAAGTTTCACTTCACTGCTCTGGTCTGAGAGAAACAGCAAGACAGGAGAGGAAGAACAAAAGATAAGAGGAGCTATTGAGGCAGGCTGGCTGTCGTCTGCTACAAAACTGAGCTGGGACAACATAGAAGGGAAATTGAGTTTCAATAAGACTGAATAATAATAAATGACTGTTGAACAAACTCTTCATACCTTCTGAACCGAGGCTGCGCACCAGTACAGACGCCAGTGTGTTGACGTAATCGAGAAAACTGCGAACAAAATCTGGTCGGGCGAGATCTCCGTCCGGCTCAAAGGGGCAAAGCTGGTCCAGAGAACGGAGCAGCTGCTTCATGCTGGAGCGGACGGGGTGGGCGTCCAGCTCGGACTGCTTCAGACCGGCCTGCTCCACCAACAGAGGCAGGAGAGCGCTGCCCACGCTGGCCTCTGTCACACACCGGGAAAATGATTCAAACTATACCAAGAATATCTTAAATATCTGATAGAAGATGAAACTCATGGTCGCTGCGCTGACCTATTCCATCTGTAGCAGTACTAAGAATATGCAGGGGGGTCTCCAGGCGCTGGGCGAGGCTGAGCCGAGCAGCGATGCTCTCCTCGCTCAGTGTCGGGTGGCAGCAGAGCAGCGCCTCCTGGATGCAGCGACCGAATGGGCTGGCAGACACTTGGTCGTCCTCAACAGCTTCTGTGGACAAGAGTGTGTTACTAACACAGGAACCGTTCATGTGTGATGTGCGTTGTCTGACGGGCCAAACAGATTTCAGAATAGAATATGAACTCTAAAGTAGAATTTAAAGGGCTCGTAAACTGAGCTACAGGAGTAGTGAAAACATTTAATATCACCCTGGTCCCACCTGCTTTGACGGAGCTCTTAGTGGCGCAGTGATTCAGGATCTTGCTGATCTGTTGTAAAACCATTGGAAACCCACAGATCCTCTCAGAATGAGGGACTGTCGGGTCAACTCTGACTCCTGGGGAAGCAGACAGGGATAAAGGTCAACATTGCGTAAATACGTGCAAAATCTTCCAGAAAACATCCCGATGCTCACCACGGGCCTCCAGGCTGCTGTGGAGCCGGCGCTCTGCTGTGTCCAGCAGCTGGCGGGACGTCCTCCAAAGCTGGCAGTGACAGCAGGCCAGGTCAAAGGCGGCCATGGCCGCTGGGCTGAGCTCCTTCAGCAGCGTGTGAAGGAGGCCGGAGGGCTCTGAGGAGCAGCTGCTCAACCAGTAGCCTTCCTGCAGCGAAGGCATCGGGTGAGCAGGGGTGCTGAGGAGACGGTCCGCTATGTCAGAAATGGAGTAGAAGGCCACGCCTGCAGGGAAACACTGGGGTCAGATCTCCTGTTGAGTCCAGTTATGTGCTGCACATGGTCGGATTTACTTTGATAAACAAGAACGTTCCCAAATACATTCACCATATGTACGTTTATACTGTCAAATAACAAATAACAAACACCAGAGGGACTTTGATTTCAACAGTTTAACTCCACTAACATCA
>CAAKHC010013221.1:10040-24501 GCA_901007825.1 Macroramphosus scolopax
ATGTTACCCAAACTTGTTGGAGCTTTTAATTGAATTTATTTGCTCTACATTGGCTAGAACTCAATCAAAGCTCCTGTGATCCCCGACAGAGCTCTGCACGGTCCGACCTGCGTACCTCAGCAGCCTCGTGACGCCAGCAGGTCTCTGAGCTCCTCTGATCAGGGACGGCTGGTTGATCCTCAATCATGGTTAAAGAAAAAAGGAGACGGTGCTGTTTGAGGTTGTGGCTCCTGAACTTTGGGAGCTGTGG
This sequence comes from Macroramphosus scolopax, assembly GCA_901007825.1. NCBI lineage: Eukaryota > Metazoa > Chordata > Actinopteri > Syngnathiformes > Centriscidae > Macroramphosus > Macroramphosus scolopax. Next base: position 10,291 of record CAAKHC010013221.1, read on the forward strand.
ACGCTGTGGACGCCTTTAAAAAGCAGTTTTGTGCTGTTAATTTAGTGGACTAACTGCCCTCCCGTATTAAGATCTATAAACAGATTATACAGTTATTGAACGCTGCCGTTTCCCATAACAACTAACGTAACAGAAAGTTAAGTTTGTGTTCCTGTGTGCTCTTGTGTCGTTGGCTGCTCTCATAAAGTGGTTCATATCAGTCTGACCTTTGTTGTGGACACAAAATCCATTTTTTGGGGCGCACCAGTCTGCCAAGAAATTACCGTGTGCGGTTCCCTTTGAAGAGGGGACAAATTCTGGGCGTCTTGCTGCCAAGTTTGTGTTTGCGGCAGTGAGAAGAGCTCTACCTGTAAACACACACACAAATTAAACTCTGTGATTGTCACAGCTGAAGAAAGGCTGCTGGACCTCCGACCCTGCAGGAGGTGTTTACTTTTTATAGCATATTTAATCCGTGTGTGGCAGCAATGAGCAGACAAGGGGGGAAAAAAACAGATAAATCTTCAGAGAGACAGTGGATGAGATAGTGAGAGAGGCCATGGAGCGAGGTGGAAGAGGTCGCAAGATGTGAGATAACACTGAGATGGAGGAGAGGAAAATAGTGAGAGAATGAGATAATCATACAGACGGAGGACGAGGACCAGCAGATGAAACCGCTCCCCGGTGGCACCCTGCTATTGATCCCAGCTTGTTGCTTGGAGAGTTTCTCTGAGATCACGGCGAGTGCTGACACAGCCATCACAATGCATTATGGGGGATCAAAGCCAGGCCAGCGTTGGCCGCCGTGCGGCATCTGAAGCCCCGAGGGGGGGCGGGAGGGAGCGCTGGAGGAGAGGAGGAGAGGAGAAAACAAAGGAGGAGGATGAAGCATCCTCTGCTAAACAGGAGTCTCAATCACCGGCGGCTGCGACGTCTCAATCACTCGCCGTCGCCGGCAGGAGAGACGGGAGATTAGGGGACGGATTGGGAGGAAGTAGACGGTGGAAACATGAGAAGGGAAAAGAAATTGAAGCATGGAAGAGATAAGGAAGAGGGTGATAGCCGGGATTGCCAAAAATAACGAGATATGGGAGAGAAAAGTGTTGGAGTTCCATGTGTCTGTGTGCACATGGGGGCATATGTCTGTGCAGGCGTGCGTGACAGATGGAGGTAATGGGGTGACAATGAGGTGAGAAACGCGGGGACTCGGGGAGCGAAAGTTAAAAGAGAAAGTGAGAAAGACGAGGAGAGCAGACGAAGACCGCGTTCCACATTTGATTTTTTGTTCCGGTTTCAGTCCTTGTTTTGGTCTCTGTCCCTTCACCCAGTGTGTGAAATGTCACTGGACAGCTTCCATGTGCCGGCTGCAGAGTGAGACAAGAATGTCAAGCATGGTAAAACGGCTGACGTCTCTCATACTGTGCGTGTGTGTGTGTGTGTGTGTGTGTGTGTGTGTGTGTGTGTGTGTGTGTGTGTGTGTGTGTGATCACGTGTCTTCTGTGCGTCAGTGTGTGTCATGCGTCAGTGACTTGGGGCATGTTCAAAAATAAAATGTAGGTGAACAAACAGCGTCTTCACGGGGAGATATAAAATAACAATATGGCTTTGGTGTAACTGGGTGTACGATCATCCACCCGGATAAGATGAGGAATACAGATTAGTGAGATTATCATCTCGAGATTCAGTCAGAATTCCTCACTATGATAGTTTATGTATTCATGTGTGTGTGTTGTGTGTTCAGCTCCCCCCCCCCCCTCACCAATCCAACTCATTTCTGCAACTGCGATCAGGAGAATCAAGTCGATTTGCTTCCCGACTTCTTATCTCAGCGTGTTTAAGACTCCGGGCCTGCGGGGAGGATCACGTCTTTCAAGCCGCACGTCACCGAGTCAAAGTCGAGTTCTGAGTCTCTTTGTCTTGTCGGGTCTGACGTCGTAACGTTCGTGACTCTCCGTCACACCTCGGCTGCGGATGACCCCGAACCCCTTTGTGTTCTTCCCCTGTCGGGAGCACGTCGGGACGAAGAGCGTCGCGTCCAGACTTCCATTAGTGCATCATTATCTCTGAGCTTGATGTGCAGCCAACATCAGTCCATCAGCCTCTGGATCCCCGAACGCCAATGCAATGATGAGATATACCGGAGACATGTAGAATATGCTGGAACCATAAGTGCGAGCGTTCCTCCACAAAGGGACAGGAACTCGGTCTTTTTAGGAATCATTCATGACGGTCTGGAATATTTTTAGTGTGGTGGCCCACATTTCACTCTACCTAAAGGATGACGACGCGTGAAGAGGGCCGTGTAATTATTTGGAGTTGGACCCTTATCCCTTATGTCCCCACATTCTCCCGTCCTCGCTCTGTGTCCCGCTCCTCTCTCTCTCTAAGGGGGGCAGACAGAGGATCCAGCTGCCAGAATATGACAGAATCCACAAATCACTGCCTTAGGGGAGAAAGAATGGGAACGGAGGAGGAGGAGGAGGACGGAGGCTGAGGAGCTGATGGGCGACGTACAGCCACATGTAGTTAATAATAATGGGGAGTGTATTTATAGGTGGAAATTGGAAGCACTTCAAAGGCAAGACGATTAGATGATGATTAAGACATTCGTGATTTAAACTTATATAATTGTCAGATTCTATTTAAGAGCCGGAGGTGACGGGTGAGCGGAGGAGAAGGTGATGTCGACGTTAGCAACAGGGCAGATCGCTTCACTGTGAGACAAGACAGCAGCTGGATGCATTGATGTGATTTTCTGCTTCTTTGTCACCCCCCCCCATGTCATCCATTTCTCTTTGTAAGCCATCTGCTCCCTTTGTGTCTTTTCATGTGGTGATACTTTCTCTTTATCGTTCCGTGTCCCTCGCGCCTTCACACCTCTCGCCCGTCGTAAATCACATCTTCTTCTATTTCTTGATGCCGTATTCCCTCGTTTCCTTCAGAGCTCCTCCATCATCCTCTCCTCCTTTTGTTCCTCCCTCAACGGAAGGTTGGACACCGCAGCCAGTGGACACTGCTGGACATGCAAACACCCCTCACACACACACACACACACACACACCTCGACAACATGAATCCCTTCCTGATGGTCCTCGCAGCACCGACCCAGCCCACCATGTTAATCAGGTCACAGCAGAACAAGATGGAGCCGGGTTGGTAGGTAGGATGGAAGATGATTTGAAGGTCAAACATAGGCATGCACACGCACACACATGCTGCCTCCACCCCGCCCCCACTACACACATACAAACACACACACACACACACACACACAGTCTGTCTGTGAAGCATCAATCTCCGTTAGCCATGGCGGGTGGGCACACTAGCAAGAGATTCATGCTTTAGGAAACACGGAGAGGAGCCGGCTGATCCGAAAAAAGGCACAGAGGGAACAACTGTCTGTGTATGAGTGTGTGTGTCTCTGAATGACCACACAGTGTGTGTGTGTGTGTGTGTGTGTGTGTGTGTGTGTGTGTGTGTGAGCATGATTGCGTGCAAGTTGTTTGTGTCCGCTCGCAGCCCTCACAGAGTCCACGTGACCAAAGGTGTTTGTTGCTCCTAGTATTGAAAGTTCATTCAACCACGAAGCCTCCGTGGCTGTCTGCTCTCTCTCCTCCTCTGCTGAGCGGCGGCGGCGTCGACTGTAATATCGTAAAAAGAAAACACGACTGCTGGGCTCCTATAAAATCTGCCTCTTCTAACAGTTTTAGTGATTCAAATTTACACACAGAGATGTTTCCGACTTCAAATTCTCCCGATGATCTCAAACCTGCAGTAGTAGAACGGGTTCTTTGGTGGAGGTGGTTTAATATCTGGAAGGAAAAAGAGAGAAAACAAACAAGGCACTTGACATCGACTTGAAAATGCTTTTGGTAAGTTCTGTCCACAGAACATGATTTAAAGAGGAATCGACGGTGTTTTTTTTACTTTCAACATTGCTGTTCTAAAAATGCTCGTACGATGCTGGTTTGTTTTGGCCTGGTGTGAATTATTGGTGAAGTTCGTACGGTTTTCTCCTTTAACCTGTGACAGTCACATTCGGATGATGGCGTCCAAACGGAGCCGACCAGCAGGTCGTTATCCATCGTCTGTGAAGATAACAGAGAAACCTCAATACAAACTCTATACAGAGTCTAATGACGCTGGAGGATCTCTGGTGTTTCTTCCGGTAGTTGCTGATGCTGAGTGAACATCAAACAACACTCGAAGGTTTCTCGGGGGGTAAACGGTGAGCTTCAAATTAAACTCAGCACATGAACAAGTTCCACACATGCAGTGATTAAGAATACGCTGCACAAATATAAACCCTTATTGCAAATCTAACATCAGATCCTCGATAACGGGCTGCATGCATGCTGCACAACTGCTGCAGCAACGTTGTTGCTACGTTGCTGCTGCAACACTGCTGATGCAACAATGCTGCTGCAAGAGTAGCTAATGCAGAAACTGATGCAGCATGAGTGCTGGATCAGGTGTGTCTCTTCTGGGCATGTCTTTAAAAGTCTATTCTTGTTATTTAGCAGTAAAAGGCAAACAAGAACACATTAAAGCCTTAATTAGCTGCCTACATTCGTGTGATTTAAAGAGGTTGTTGGAGCCGTTCCCGCTCTACAGGCTTGCAGTCATCGTTCTTGATCGTCGTCTGTTGACAAGTGGCGTAACGGCAGAGTGAAGGACAGCGCCGGCTGTCTGCTGGCTTTTTATGGGGCTGCGTATCGTCGGTGAGCTGAGCGATTCCCCTGCTACCGCCTGGAGAAAATGGATGAGCGCATTCGCTCTCATGCGCACACGAGACCGTGCACACAAAAAAAAGGGGCTCAGATGCACCTGTGTAAACTGTAAATGTGTGTGCATGCACACCGAGAGAGAAAGTCCTCTCACACACACACACACACACACGCACACGCACACACGCGCGCACAAACTGACAGGAGAATCTACAAGATGAAGTATGTGCCTGTGTGGTTGGAGGCAGTGGAAAGGCACATCGCCTCAATCATATTTCAGGCATGCTGGAACAATTAGTCAGGAGGAACCAGCACCGCCCCGAGCTGTGGAGAGGCACACACACACACACACACACAGTTACACACCGACACACACACACAGATACACACACACAGTTACACACCGACACACACACACGGATACACACAAAGGGATGGGAGCGAGAGATAACAAGGCAAATACAAACACGTTCAACAATTACAACTTCATTGCAGAAATACAAATCGTCTAGTTATCGTCACGTATCTGGTCTCATCACTCCGGGTTTTCTCTCCATCTTCCTTCATGTATTATTCATTTTATCAACGTCTCGTACGACACAAAAGATCTCGACTCACATTTCCCTCGGCTCTACGTTTCCTACACGTCGAGTGTAAGTACACTTGTCGTTAATTCCCCTCGCAAATCAGTGTGAGTGTACGTGTGTGTGTGTGCGTCGGTGTCAGTGTGTGTGTGAGCATGACGGCGTAGATGATGAGCGTTCATGTGTGCGGCTGCATCTATGTGAACCTACTTGTCAAAAGGACTGTAAACGGTTCGCCCCGTAGATGTGAAGTATTCCACTTAGAAGCAGTGGATCACTCAACTCAACTCAACACACACACACACACACACACACATCATTGTTGTCACTGTCAACCATTACACATCAAATTACATCATAAGAGATTGTTCCCACTTGAGTAGTCAAAACTATTAAAGTCCCACGGGGGGAAGCGGCTCTGGTGGAGGGATACGCTCGTCTCCTGTACGTCAGCCGTCATCACACTCTAGTTCACAATCCCGGATTATAAACTCACCCTGGGTAACTTTCATCTCGGTCTGCAGCTCTGGTCTTGTGTTTCTAGATTATAGATGTGTGTGAGTCTTCCTCCTTTTCATGATACATTTCTTAAATTGTGTGAGTGAAGTATTTTAAAAGGAATATCAGATAACTTGAAACCCGCCTGCATCTGTTTCTTCCTCTGGTCTTTATCCTAAGTTCTCCTCCTCCCAGCGCTCTCTTCCCCGATACGTCTCCTCTCTCTCTCCTTCATCCTTTATTGCCATCCTTCGGCTGCATCAAAGGTCCTTTCTGTAATATTTCATAGGAAAACTAATATGCCCTTTCTTCCTGTCTGGATGAATACATGAATAATTAAATGATTGCACGATGATTTCTTTCACACAACCTGGCAATGATTGGAAGGCGAGTGTGTCGGTCCATACACTATGTCAAATTACATGTGTGTGTGCGTGCGTGCGTGCGTGCGTGCGTGCGTGCGTGCGAGCGTGCGTCAGTTCACACTGACCTTGAACATTAACAAGTAGCAGTATGCTGGTTTCTCACCTCACATTCTCACCTCTGAATCAGACAAACTGATTTAATACTTTAGTTTTACTCTACAAATACTTCCACAATGTTAATTTTTCTCAAAAGGATTTTTTTTTTTTTTTATTTCAGTCTTCACTAAAGACAGTAAAGAAACTCTTCTTTAGTTTAACCGCCCAGATGTTCACCCTCCTCCCGCCACTGTAACTGTGGTAATCCACCACCAGCAGATGAAGAAACAAAGGGTTACAATATTTATTGGCCCTTGACAGCACTTAAATCAATAAAAAGAGACTTGGCCCCCACGGTGGCAGAAACAGCAAAGAAATGAAATTTAATGGACAATATGTATCAATTAATTTTCCCTCACCTCGTTTATGGGTACAGCATCGGCCCCGGGTCACAATTTAAATGGGTTAATGGATAAGGAGAAATTAGCTTTTAATCTCTTGTGCCGTTGCCTGACATTGGTCGTAACTCATTCTACGAAAAAGAAGCTGGAGAAATTTATATATATTCCAACCAGAATGTATAAATACTGTAAATTAACACGACCACTTTCATTATTGAGAAAAAACAACAAGTCATTTATTTCTTGTGTGTATTAAGTGAATTAAGAATAAGACTCCCATATTATAAAGGCTTGTTCAAACCTTCATGGTGGAGCAGGACGACTGTCAGCCTGTTAAACAGCTCATTCAAAATTAAAAGAGAATTTAATTTCTGTTTTATATAACAGTTTTTACAGTAAAAATATACTGTACTTCCAAGCAGGTGTAACAATCACCTGTCACATCTTGGATCAGAATGATCGGACCATTGAAAAGCCTCAGACTCTGTCAGTATACCTCTTGACAGACCTCGTCTGCATCCCGGTTTGACCCTCTCGTAGTAAACTCGGAGTTCAGTTTCAGAGATTTGTCGGCGTTAAGTGAAGCCCCGGTTTCTGCTCGGCCTCCGTGATGAAAGGACACGTTCGACACTCGCAACACATTCGCTCAATAATTCACCAGTTTCTTCAAGCACAGAAGGATTTGGTGCACCTGTGTGCCGTCACTATGGAGACACACACACACTCACACACACACACACACATATGTACCTACACAAACAAAGACACAAACCAGATTGGTTATTATTAATTCATCACATCTGCAGGTAGAAGCGAAGGAGAACCTTGGATGACTGAATACCTCTGACACCCTTCACAGGCGGAACTGGAGCTAACAGCTTTTAAAATATGAGCTAAAATCTAACAAAGTTATTGTTACATCGAGGTCTGACTAGTTCTAGTTCCTGGTCAGATGAGGAAGAGTCACTTGTTTGCAGCTGGTGGAAGCTGCAGTGACATTAGTGACCAGGGACTGCAGAGAAGGAAATTATCTGGTGCAACAAATCTCTTCTTCCTCTGGTCCTCTAAATAGTGTTTTGGGTCCAGATTAGCTAATTGATCAGATTAAAGGTTCGTCTGAAATGTAATTTACACGGTGAGATTGACTGCTGATTGGTCATGTGTGTCATCATTCGACATCAGCCACTAACGACCCTCACTTGACCTCTGTCGTACGTCGACCCCTCACCTGCAATCTGAGGTCATTGTCGCGATATACTTGAAAGATGAATTCCGGCAAATTAGTTTAGTTCGAGACCCAGATTGAGTCCCGTTGCATAACGAAGGGTTTCTTTATCCCTGCAAAATTCTGCAGCTGTTAGAGGGAGCCGGAGATGATTATGCAACAACTCATCTACGCACACACACACACACTGTACTGATGCACACACAGGCAGCACATCTGAAGCCCACGGAAAACACACACAGATAGAGACGAAAAAAACATGCACACACATGCAAAACATCATTAAATGTCAGTGGGGTAGCAAATGTGTTTTAGATGACTGTGCAGTACAATTACCTCTTTTGAATAATTGAATCCTTAGAAGTGAGGAAGCGCTGGCGCGGGGTTTACTTTGTTGTTCCTTGAAGAACAATTAGACAGAAGAGGGGAGGGGGGGCAGCGAGAGAGAGAGAGAGGGAGAGGGAGAATGAGTCATGGGGACTTTGAGGGAGACCAGTGGGACTTCTGAAGCCTGTCAGAGTTAAAGCACCTCTTTGTAGATAATGAAAAAGAAATGATGGAATAAAGAGATTCGCTCACAATGCAATCACAATAACATTTGCTGCTCCCTCATGCACACACACACACAAACACATCACACACATACAGTTTATTATGACCACAACTGTGTGTGTGTGTGCTTCAAATTAATAGTCTGTGGTTAACAAGCAAAACTGGATGAATTATATTTAGATAACGGAGGATCTTGTGTGCTGTAACAGTTTATCTTAAGGAAACAAAAACAAGCTACTTGGCCCGCCTACATGTGGATGTTCTGACCCATGACCACTCAGGAGTCAACACTACTGTCAGAGTTCTTGGAGTTCAGTCTTCAGCTTGACCTCGATCGTCTCGTTCACTGTGAGATTCCATAACTACGACTGAATCGGGATCCTAAAAACCTGCAGAGTAATCAGAAGCGTCTTCATGGTGGTTCCGGCTATAGTAGGTGTCGGCACCACATTTGGCCATGATGACACACTCAATGTGTGGGTGGTAACCAGAAGCACAGAAGAGGAGCGAGGAACGAAATGAAGCATAAAGGGGGCAGATTATTGTTGAATAAGAGGAAATAGGTCAAGTATTTGTTCTCTTCTTTCCTCAACCTGGTTTATGCTACTTTATGTTTTTTTTTAGCATGTTAACCAAACTGAATCGAGAGACTTCCCTTCACACAATCTGTCCTTTTGCAACTCCCTGTGCGGCTGCAACATCCTTTGATGGTGTTCTGCTCGGATGCAGTCGTTCTCCTCAAGACCTGTAAACTAAGACGCTGTGTTAATTCTGACTGGGATCAAAGTTATCATTACGTATTGTTTTTTTAATTGGAATAGCGTCTGTTTGCAGAAGCAGCAACCTACCCTAAAAAGCTGCAACCTAGTCCAGCGCAGCACCCGATACTGTCCTCCATAACGTCCACCTTAAAAGATCATTTCAAGTCGATGACTGTCAACCAGGAAACAGCTGCACCGGAGCATTCGTCAGTGTCAAAGTCAGAGCTGCTTGTTTTGTTTCACTGCCAAACAATATAAAGCAGGGAAACGTCCTATACTGGTGGTGACGGGGTTAATCCTAATATATTCTGGTGTGTGTCTGATTGGCTGTCATTGAAGACCCTAACGAGGGCGGTCTAAGTGCTTTGGTGAGGTCTGATTCCTCACTGGAAAACATCCAAACAGTTGTTTATTGCAGGAAGTCAATCAGCTGTTTTTTTTTTTATGATTTTACTCAGAAATTTTTGTCGGTTTGATTTGGACCTTTATTGTTCATCTTTAGTGAGTCGTCTGGATTCTTCCTTTTCATTTAAGAGCTGTTTGACAACAAACAGTTGTCAGGGCCTGTGGGAGGACACCTGAAAGAAGAAGATGTGTTTACAATCTCCAGCAGGTCTGAGGTCAGGCAGTCTGAAACTGTTGTGGAAAAGTCTGTTGGCAGCAAGTCAAGGCAGCAGGAGGAGATTTACAAATGTTGGATAAAGTCCTGCAGACTTGTGTGGCTGATTGGATAAAGTTGTGTCTTTGTATTCATGAGAGAAACGAAAACCTTCCTGTATCTGATGTGGAGACAATGACTGCATCACAGGTCCTGGTGGAGAGGCGTTCAGGGTCCACTGACACCGGAGGTGTTGTTAGCCTGTCCACAGTCCAAAACAAGGTATTGTTGTCTTTGGCGATGATGTCTGACAAGGAGGATTTCTTTGTTCAGGAATACCACCGAGCAGAAAAACAAATCTTTTCATGCTCATCTCACCGTGTCTCCACTATAGCAGAAGTTAAGATGGTGAAGAAAACTTCAATTATTAAAAGTGGTTGAGTGCTGCCTCCACACATGCTTTCACTGCTTCATGCAAGACAACAGATGGCCTGCCTCATCCACAGAACAAGTACAAGACAAGTACAGTTGCAGGCAGAAGCAGGTGACACAGAAAGGAAAAGGGATGGAGAGAGAAAAGAGACGTAAACATGCCAGGAACTCTGACGGAGGAAGAGCAGGTGATACCGTATGAATGAGGCCGAGATGAAGAGAAAACAAGCCATATGGAGGAAAAAAATAGTAGGAGCGCCGCATCTGCTCGTATACATGTGTTGTTTGCATGATTTAGAGGGAATGCTGCACGTTATACATTAAAGCACCTCGAACAAATGTTCTCATGAACCGTGAGACAGATATTAATGAAGCAGGGCCATATGTCACACTGCTGCCGCCCAGTGAGAGATTTAATGCAAAAGTAGGCATTCGAATTTTGGCAGTAGATGCAAGCAAGTTATCTAAAAATAAATGCTTAAATATCACAAAATGCCAGGGCCATAGGCAGCTGTGATACTATTGAAGCCAGGACTGTCAACAGTTTTGTATAACAGGTGCACACTGACTAAGTGTGCTGTGAAACTGGCTTAAGTTTCTTAAAGTCGAGCGATGAAAACACACAATCGGAGCTAATAATAGCTGGAATCCAGATGGGCTGTAATATCTGGTATCATGTCTGCAGGACAAAATAAAAAAAAGGCATAACTATGGATTTCCAGCAATATCCCAAAGAGGGTAGAACTACTTCAGGCATGCAGTCCTGCAGTCAGTGAACTGCAGTTGTGGCCTCCTGTCGCCCATAATGCTTATTGCAGAACTATTCTCCTTCATACCGAGAGGAGTTTAACTGTTCCACGTTCTCGTTTTGCACCGTTTGTAAAGCTCTGGTATGCAGGATCGTCGGTGCTGTTGGAGCTGTGCTTTTAAGCTTAAGAGATCCTGGCAGGCAGCTTTATTGCACAGAGTCGGGGAATTCAAATCTTGTTGTTAAGCTAAGCTAAGCTAACCAGCTGATGGCTGTCGCGCATGAAGGCGTTTTGCCAAAACGTCCCAATAAGGCCTTTTAAAATGAATCGACTCCATCCTGCAGTCATTTGACCAAATAGGACACGTGCATGGTTGTGAATGTCTCTACTCTTATGATCTAACGTGCACAGCTGCCAGCGTGCAGGCCAGACTCACAGACAGCTGGTGGGATACTTTAGGAAAACGCTTTCTTTTGTTAAACACTCAGGAAATGTTTTTACGCTTGTACGATCAAAAGACACATTTTCGAAAAATGCCTCCTCTGACCTGTGCAGCCCTCTCAGTCTGTGATCGCTCCTTCCCTTTGATACATGAAGTGATGTGAGATACATGCAACCTGACTGTTCATGCAGTGCTGCCTACCTTAAGTACACTCGTTTTAGCATGCATGGCTAGCAGGAGTCAAACTGGTACCCCTGATCCTCTCCTAGTTTTATTCTCTATGCATTAAACAACACAGGACTCTCTTCTCCTTCTCTCTCTCTCTCTCTCTCCCTGCCTCCCACTCCATTCCCTCCTTGCATCTCTTTCCCTTTCTTCCTCTCTCTCTCCATCTCTCTCTCTCTCTCTCTCTCTGTGACAGTTGTCATGTCAGAGTAAGGCTGGCTGAAGCCCTTGCAGCAGCCATCCTCTTTGATGTTGAGCCCTGCTGGCTCTGCCGCCTGCCTGCACACACACACAGCAAGTCAACACACACAAACAAACACACACACACACACACAACACAAACGCAGTGTGCTTGCATGCGCACACACAAGAACAACAACAAATGCATGCTGGTAGAAGAACATGCAACATGCCTCTACTCAAACAGGAGACGTTGGGCATGTAGCAGCCATGCAGGCCTCTCAGTGCTTCATATAGATACACGAATATGCTTTAAAACATGTCGAAACATCTTCTATTCTCACTCTCCCCGTGTCTGTCTCCACACACACCCTGTGAATGACATTCATAGACTGTAAGTCCTCATTTCCTTCCCAGCTTCTATTTAATAAACATAAATTTGAATACTTATGAGTGTTTCTCCTCCGAGGGGCCTCTATTCTACACCACATCAAAAAAAATCAGGCGCACACTCATGAACACACACGCGGGCGAAATGTAGGACATTCCCGGCAAATTTATTCAAGACCACAGAAAACAGGAAAGATTCTCTTTCAGTCTGTTCTCTCTCCCATCACGCCCCGATGAGTAGCACCGGAGTGACTAAGGCAGGAGGACGCATGAATTACACACAGAAATATACTGGTGACCTGCAGATTGATGGAACGAGCAAACTCTCTGAAGATAAGAAATAAATAAACTCTGTGCACAACAGGAAGAAATCCATTTTATATCTATTTTCATAGTAAAATGTGGAGCATCACAGATGTTCCTCCTGCTGAAGAACCTCTATAAAATGATAACGCCGTTCCCTAAAGCTCCATCAAGTGTTTTAGTGTCTTTTAGCTCATTGTTTTGGCACCACAGCCCCTCACATTTACTGTTTTGGCTCCATCTTACAGCTCTTAACTTAATATGCAGTCACAGCAAGCTGTTTGCTGCCGTCCCAGCTCCAAACTGGGAAGCCAGGGAGCCCAGTGCGTCTCCCGAGAGACCAAACCAGAGCTTAGAGGTGTTTCATTCTGCAGGTGAACGCAGACATGAGATCAAATGACTGCTAATGTTGCCTCGGCCTCTATTTAAATAAACATTAGGATGATTTTATTAGCATAAGCAGAAACCTAGAAGAGTCTTTTACTGCAGAGGATCTTTATTTATTCCGTTTATCTTGTATGTCTCCATGGTGGACAGCATTGCATACCTGAATACCTGCACAACTAACTATGTTTCCATCAGCCTCAGATGTTTAAGTGATGGTCAGTAAATGTTATCTAAGTGAACGTGTTGCCTTTGAGCTTTGACGTTCAGTTCAAAGCGACGCCGGGCCTGAATGCAGAGCGCGGTGCTGCTAACATGGTCGTAGCCTGTTCTTGTCTTGTCCCGACGTAATCAACGTAAAAGCTTTTCCTTAACTCCTCTATCAATAATAGAGACGCTGCCTTTTCACTGGGATAACAAGATCAGGCTTGGAGGTGGTCACCGGGAGTCCTGCTCCTCCAGCATCAGGAATATTTCACCCTGAATGGAAGTGGAGGAGCCAAGTGGCCCACATCTCCAAACGCTGCTACACTATAATGTAATAAAAATAAAAAAAACACAGAGAGAGGAAGAGAAAAGCACAACAAACTCTCTCTCTCTCTCTCTCTGTCGCTGTCTCTCTGAGCTCTCTGGTGGCTGGGAACAGCCCTGTGGTCAAACTGGAGACTGGCCAAGGATCTTTCCATCAATTAGTTGATTTTTTTTTTTTCTCTGCCTATCTCGCCCTCCCCTTTTCTCTTTTTTCACTCCATCTCTCCGGCTCTGTCTGTCCCATTATATACACTCGTCGTCGGCTCGCTGGAAGAAGACTTGAGAACAAAGCTTGGGAATGTAGGACACTTTAAAAAACAGTGGTATGCGCACCGCTGAAAACCTCATTCATTAGACATTAACAGGCAATTAAACCTGCTGTGATGCCGGTGTTGGGGCGGCCGATGTGCCTTTAAATGTCCTGTTGGTGAGGTGCAGGTGCCACCAGCCGTTCACAGACAATAACCACCCACCACATTACACACACGCACGCAGCTACGCATGCACACATCGAATTACATCACGCCGTTGTGCCGCTCTGCACCGCGCGCCGCACACAGCGTGTCATCACCGCGGATCAATTACACGGGAAAGTGAAGATCTGCTTCTAATTCAATCAGTCAGCGCTGGTGTCACATCCCCTCGCTCCCTGGCATCCTCCCTGCCTCGCCCACTCTCCTATTTCGCCCTCTCTTGATTCTCACCTGATGCGTCTCAGTCATAATGCGGCTGAGTGTGTGTGTGCGTGTGCATGTGTGCGTGTGTGTGTGTGTGTGTGTCACCTTGTGG
>CAAKHC010013222.1:0-34648 GCA_901007825.1 Macroramphosus scolopax
ACCCAGAAGTCAGTCAAATCGGCTGTGTGTGTGTGTGTGTATGTGTGTGTGTGTGTGTGTGTGTGTGTGTGTGTGTGTGTGTGTGTGTGTGTGTGTGTGTGTGTGTGCACACCTGTTCCAATTTATTCCTTTTGAGTGCAAAAAAAAAAGAAGAGAAATAACAATGTTACACCGCATCAGCCGGCGATTTACATTTTTATGTGATTCTTGAATACCATGAAGGAGGATACCGGGAGACATTTTTCTGCAGTGAAGCATGGCCTGAACGTCAATCTCTGGGATAATTATACGACACTATTTAAGAATTTGAGGAGGAGACAAAGCATTCGCTCAGTCGCCGAAGACAGACGACCTGTCAGATACACCTAATGCCAACACAAAGCCATCCGCCTTTAATCTGCACGCTTCCTGTGGCCCCGTGCGACGGCCGAACCAAATAAAGCACACTATCTTTGAATCCCCATGAGACGGAGCAGTGTCCTCGAACGCTAATGCCAGGGAAAGATGGAGAAGAAGCTCAGAGGGCGGCCGAGACAACTCACAGGTCAGTGCTAATCTTCTGATAAATGGTGCTTAAAGACCCGGGACACATCCATCACACACCGTCGACGGCTCCCCAAGTGGGAGAGATCTGCCCACACCAAAGGGTTAACACACCCCCCCCCAAAGAGACGCTGATGATCCATCACTCAAAAAAACAAACCAGCCTCCTTTAAGCGTAGCACCCTTTAACAACACCGAGGGGGTAGAGGAGACCTGCATCACAGCGCTCTGCGGTGAGAGCGTATAGAGCCAGCGTGACTGCCAGATCTGAGCTCCGAGCCTCTGTTGATCATTAAACATCCATTTTGAAGCAGTGGGGGAAAGTTAACTGTCATTTTAAAACGCAGGAGGTGGTAGGACAGGAGAGAGATCTGTCCCTCCGATGTATGTTCTCGGGGCCGTACGTCCATCCGTCAAGTTAACCATCCTAACGCGTAATCATTCCTTCCAGTCGTCTGTCTCGTTACTCTCGGCGGGGCCAAGCTACCAAACACTCTCGCAGTTAAATGAGAATCTCATCCCGCTAGCACGTTGTTAAAATAAACAAAATGCCCTTTTTGCCTTTTTAAAACTCCACTCGGTGGTGTATTTATATATTTCCTCTGACTAACAGCGAGAGAGCTCATCTCCACTACAGCTTTGATGGGGTTTTACACTGGAGGGGTGATGGGGGAACTGGGGGGGGGCTCTTCACAGCACCACAGGTAAATGACAGGTGTGTTGTCAACCCCCGCAGCAACAGATACTACCTCTAGACTCTGGACCAGGGCTGAAGGATTTAAAAAGATATATAATATTGCATCATGATTTGCAATATTAGACGGAATGATCCTTTTTCACATCAACGTTATTCTGGTTTTAATTGTAAAAAAAAAAGGATGATGGTGTGATTTTTGGGAGGATCTTCAATCTCCACCTTCACTTTAACACCAATGACCTGTGACCTCACTGGGACTTGAGAGACTTGATACTCTCGTCAAGCTCGAAATTACACTATAAAAAATGAATGAAATCTTATTTAAACACACTGTAAGAAAGAAAAACATTCAAGATTCTTGTCAAATTAATCCAGTAACTGTATATTATTATTATTACTCTGTTGGCTTGAACATTTCTAAACTACATTACATATGTAACTAACATATTAGGACTTGTTGACTTGGGACTCGCCTGTCTTGACTCTAATTGATTCGGGGATTGCCCGTGTTGACTCTGGACTTCAGTTTAAAGACTTATTTACTTGAGACTTCTAAAACCTGCTCCCACCTCCCATCTCTTCACTATCTCTTCAATCAAATCGAACGCAATTAGAATATTAAATTTAGGGATCTTTATAGCTGATCTTCTTCCATGCTCCAAATGTTTGGAGCCCCCCCTCCGGGCAGGCCGCCTCCCCCTTTGAAAACCTCTGCTCTCGACCATTTGCAGCACCCAGGATGACACGGATCCTAGAAGAAGCAATGATGTCAGCTCCTCCACTGATAGCAGCCTCAACAGAGCAGCATGCATGTACCTCCACTCCTCAGCAGCCTTTTTAATAATTCCACCATCCAGTCACAGAACACCACAGCTTGCTATCCACTCTCACTTCTGACACACAGAACTTACTACACTTTTTCTGCTGCTATCTCTCCTGCCCTCTCCTCCTACACATAAACGATGCAGGGAGCCCTGCTCTCTGAGCTTTGTCAAAAGTCCTCATAGGAAACATAGGAAATCACTTACTGGAGGAGAAAAGGAGTCGAGGCAGGCTGATGTACCGAATTCAGTAAAGCAAGAAAAAAAAAAGAATCCCACCGTTCACCTCATGCAAGCATCACAATTTGATGATGTGTAACCGATGTAAAGAGGATCCCACGGTCGATTTCTCCTCCAAGACCAATACAATCAAAACTGTCTCTCCTAGCATTATTTATCACTCCCCTCTTTCTCCCCTCTCTGTCCATTTGTTGTCCAACTTTTCACAGTGAGCGCTTCACAGGAATTGGACAAGACAGCTGTCAAACCAACCCGCCATGAGTGAAGATGGCAGGTGAAGTTCTCTTTTTGTTCTCTCTCTCTCTGGCTCTCTCTCTCTCTCTCTCACTCTGCTGCTCTCAGAACCAAAAAAAAACCTGCCCTCCCTCTTTTGCCTCTTCCAAGTTTTCTGATGTTATTTTTTTGCGAACAAAGGAGGTCGCACGCTCTCATCTCCAGCAGGCTGAGGAGCAGTTGGCTCGTGTTCTGACCACGGTGACACCTACTCCGCTCCCGATGGCGCCCACCGGCCTGTTAAATAGCATGTAAAAGGATGAACTTTCCTTCACTATTAACCTATTCTGATCCTATTTTTCCGAAGTAAAGCCACGCGAAAAAAAAGAGCCAAGGATGTATTTTCTAGTAGTTTTTATTCATGCACCATCTTTCTCTACATTTGACTTGCAAACGGCGTCGAGCCGTGAATCGCAGCACGTGAAATAAAAAGGAGAAACCAATCAAGGTGAACAAAGTGCCGCTGCATTCGCTCTGTGACAAACAACAGCTGCACAGAATGTGAAATAAATATTATCTCTGCAACAGGAGAAACAATCACACGCCGCTCGGTACTCAGAGTCTGACACAAAGCTTAAGCGTCTTTATAGCTACACTTACTGGAAATTCCTTTTGGGTGTTTGAGACGTAGCCTGCTGTGGCCAGAATACCAGTCGGAATTGGGTAAACAAATTTTCATCAACTTATTTATGCTTTCTCTCTCTCTCTCTCTCTCTCTCTCTCTCTCTCTCCACGGACACAGTGGGTTGCCTATCTCCTTGAAGATAAAATAGAGACCTTTGTTGATGTGTTCAGCTCGCGTCGAGAAATACTGGAGGAAACGTTTCAACCGACTTTCTAACAGCACCACATCTCTGACAGGCATCCAACATTTCCACTAAATACACAGCTTTTGGTGTTAAGATTATGGCCGACAAATTCTCCCGGTCCACACTAAATCTGTTTCCAAGACAAACACACACACACACACACACACACACAACTGCAGTGTCCAGAAATCCAGCACCAGCAGCAGCACTCTATCAGAACAAAACTGCTTAGAGGAAAAGGGGGGCTGGTAGCTCATGTTCTCCCTATTGAGATGCAGACACTTTGATATGGAAATTAGAAGTTACAAAAACCCGCTAGAATTCACACTAGCATGCATTGAAACCATTTGCGCAACGTGAGATGAGATGGCACTTCCTCCCCGAGACAACGCAGACAAATGGAGCAAACCGGCGCGCCGGGGTTGGGTGGGAGATGGAGTGAAGGTAGAAAGGGTGTGTGTGAGGGGTGAGAATGCAACAGAACATTTGCCCCCCCCCCTCCCTCCCCCCCTCTTTTGAATTCCTACCATCCTCTGTCCCAGCATTCATTTCAAGAAATAGCCTGCAGAATTTAAACTACATTCACCAGCGAAACATCCCATTAATACCCACTGGTTCACAGAGGACTGGTCAGGAATATCATATCGATATCAAGCAGCCTAATTTCCAACTGGACTTTTTGTCTAGTCTTCCAAAATGGCTGGGCATGACAAAAAAACTTAGCTGCCGCAGTCGAAATATACCAGGCTTTGTCTGTAGAGATTACATTTCCCACTATGTGCATATACTGTAGCTTATGTAATATTGCAGCTTTCTGTCGGCGTTATCGTTCCTGTGCAGCCAAATGAGCTCGTTCAGAATTAAAAAGTCCACGTCTGAACATCCCTGCCTGAACGCTGTTACATATGTGGAGGAAGCTCAGGTTGTCCAACTTGTCAGTATGGCTTATATAATGTTGCACCACTGGCCTGGTTTGGCATTGGCACTATGGATTATGTGGAAATGTTATTTAGCCTCAATGTCTCAGTCCAGTCGGGGCTCGCGGTTTCTTCTCGCTGAAGTCTAAAAGCTTCACGTGAGAAGGAGATGGTAAGAACTCTGTGTCTATGTATGTGTGTGTGTGTGTGTGTGTGTGTGTACACGAGTGTGTATCAGTGTGTCCCATCATCTCACATGGCTGGCTCAGGTCTGTGAATTATACATGCTCTGTGAAATGATCTTATTTTATAGCCCGCAAAATGGGAGAGGTAAATGGAGACAGCAGCCGACATGCACCTACTTCCCTCCCGTAGTTCTGGACCGTCTGTGGAGATGTTTGTGAGAGCTCCACCGTATTACCACACTGAATGTCTGATACATCCACTCCCATATGGAGTTTTAATGGCTTTCTATTCATATCCAAAGTTGGTATTTCCTTCATGTCCATCTCGAATACAACCTCCCCAGGCTCGTTAACTAGGATGGATTATTAAGCAGGCTTTTAATTAAATCAAACTAATATGCAGATATTTACAGTGGAATACAACTTGAGATCCTTGTGGCAGCTTCATATTAATTAAAAGTCCTGAAGCTCCTGCCTCTGCAAGAATAATATGATAATACTATGGGCTATTTATTGATCCCACCACAATAGTTATAAACTGCTGGAGCAGCCCGTGGGCCCGCTTTCTGACATTTGCCTTCTCCTATCCCGGGGATGTAGATAAATGGTATTGATTCACGGAGGCATATAACCCAGCATCCCCATTAAAAGACTCCAAACATCCGATTTTTTTAAAGGCTACTTACGGTGGAATGTCGTGCAAAAAATATGGATCCCGGCGTGGAGTGTGAATTTCGGATCAACACCAGGAGCCCCCCTCCTCTCCGTTTTCAGAAGAGGCCCCCAGAAACTAAACAGCGGGTCGCACAAAGACGGCTGGGGCTCGGCTGCATGCTCCACTTTCTTCACAGTGGACAGATGGTGGAGTTTCCCGTGGCAGGTATCTGGTCTTCTTCAAGCACATGCATCCATGATCGGACGGATAGCTCCATAGCGAGAGGTCTGTTCAAAAGTAGTGATCGTTACTTCTCCCCCCCCTCGTCTTGTGCGCGCACGCAGGCTTCTTCAGACCGATAGGCTGCATAAAAATCGGATCACTTCAAGGAGACGAGATGCGCCCCGGTGTCGTTTTCGAAATGAAACTCCGAGCACGTCTCCCACACTGTCAAGTCTTGTCTGAAAGTCAGCCTGCCTCACGGACACATCCCGACGATTGGAAGATGTTTAGTCTGGTTTTTCGGTGCGCTCCCGGTTGTTCCCTCTGCGCCTCATCCACACGCCGTGCAGACAGTCGGAGCCACAGCCGGACTGGAAGCAAACAAGGCGAGCAGAAACAGCGCACCGGTCCCCTGCTCTGCAGCAGCTGGCGAGGCAGGGCCGCGTGCAAAACCCGGAGCGGAGCCCGAGCGGCACGCGGACCGGATCCAGTTGCGAGTTATGACAACCGGCGTTTAGTCCCATTTTAAACGCCTTTCTCATCGTGTGCTCAGATTTCATGGCTTATAGAAGTACAAACAGGTTTAGCTTTTTTCCCTCTCCACGGTTTAAGACTCGTACGGATGCTCGCTGCAGTCGTCCGATCTATACGTAGGAGCCAGATTGAGGCCAAAAGTTCCGCAGTTTGCGAGTTAAAAATGTATCTGAAAAGGTCAAATTTTAAACTGAAAGCTGAAGTGTTTACCTTGAACCTCGTAAAATATAGGAAATAATCACATGACTATAAGAATATGGATAGTTTTCAACCCAAATGTAACTTTGATCAAATTTATGGTTTAGGCTGCTTAAAAAAATACATTTGTAGATCTACGTTTGACCTGCGTGCAGATGTAGGCTAATTGAAATACATGCTATTTCCCCCTCCAATGTAATATCATAAATTATTATGGAAGAAAACATTTAATTATTTTATTAAGCATATAAATAAAATAAAATGTGCAATGCTACGAGAGGCAACCCCCCTCTACATGTAGCTTATTGCTAATCAATAACAAGAGCTATCAATTCTACGTTCCCTGGAAACTTAATTGGCCATACATTCATGCAGCGACCAACAATGGTGCTCACAGGCGAATTCAAATATCCAATTATACACAAAAAGGAAAAGCAGACCAATTTATGCTGCAGTACACTTTTAGAAATTAATGTAAAACATCCCATTTGTAAGTTTTTCTTTTTAAATGTAATCAAATAAATTTTCCTCCTGATATATTTGGTCGTGTAAATATTTTTTAAAAACCTAACCAGACCTTGACCATGGCGCTGAGACACCATAAAGCATCATTCTTTCTGTGGACTGTTTGAGAAGGCAACATGCTTCCATAACAGAGGCCGGTTCTACCCAGAGCGTCATATTTTGAAGTGTAGGGCAAGCTGCCATGTTTGACGGGTTGGGAATACCTAGAGTGTCAAACTGTTGTTTGAAGTGTAGAGTCACAGACCAAGCTGGCATATCTGACAAGCTGAAAATGAGTATTGGACAGTCGAGATCAGGATTCTCTTTTCTGCTCTTGAAGCTTTATTTTTAGCAATTGGCAGCACCAACACCAGAGTGTAACCGGCAGCAAAGTGCATAAAGAAACATAGAGATGAGTGAATGTTTGCTAGAGCTAAAGACAATATGGCAGCATCTCTATTTGTGATATTCTGGCCTCATTAAATGGAAATGGAGGAGTAGTGTTCAGATTTGATATACAGCCTATGATTCAAATTTGAAAAAAAAAATATCTCATTAAATTTTGGAAGCGGTTTATATGGTGATTGAATATCGCACAAAGATGTAATTTGTCAACAGGATGTGTGTGAATTTACAATGTGACACTTCAGGTTCACCTCACAGGAACATTTTCAATCAGATGTTCAGTATGTGAAACACACCCTGCATCGTTTTCATTGAATTAGAACTGGATGGCGTTGGAGGATATTTGATTTCAATCCAAAATGTATAATTGCTTGTTGTAGCATGGTACAAACCTTTAATACAGATGTTTGATCGAAGGTGTTAGATCAGTACTGAAATAGCAGGAGAAAACACTGAGTGCTATACAGCTAATATTAAGTCCCCCTTCTCTTGCAGGCAGACTGCAAGTCCTCATACAAGTATTTAAGCGCACTAAGACACTCATTGTGAGTATATCAATATTGATATATTTATGAGTAATGTGCCACCACAGTGGCTTTGTATAAATAATACAACAACAAAAAGATGTCATGATGGAAACAGTGATTTTGTTATTATCGTTTTTGATGCAATGAACCTGCCTTATTTACGAAGCACACCGCGCTTCTTCTTCAATGAAGATGAGGCAGATAATCCTGGTTTTACAGACGTGAACGGAGACCGAAATCACAACCGGCTCCACCGCGAATGATTCAGCTTTGTTGATGAAATTACACTTCAAAGTTGAGAGCTCATTAGGACGTTACTGTAAGCTACAAAACATTAGCATTACATTTCCATTTGCGAACAAATAGGATATAATCTTAATGGCTCGCTGGACAACAACATTTACGTGTATGACAGATCCCTAATTATTTCATGATTTGTCGACTGCTTCGGATATGGCAGCTGCAGGCGACATATTTTTCTGCCTGGCAAAAAAAAAAAAAACGGAACAAGCACAATGGGAAAATAAACGTGTTTCACAATGTTCTGATTTATTCAGTCAACCACACTAAGGCTATCATTAGAAACCATTACACAAGTGATAAGCAAGAGCAACACAGCCCAGTAATGTTTCATGAAATGTGCAATGTCTATGTGTGCTGTACAACCAGCTGTGTCCTCATTGTCAGCAGAAGTGTGTCTCCTCCACACAGAAACATGCAATTTCTGATATGCTGTCTGAGCGCTGTTATTTTGCCTCTAAATATCATGTGAAGGTTTTGTTGTCCTATCCCGACAATCAGTGTACTGTAAGGAAAATGATCTTCCCAGCTGGAGGTTTATGGTAACATTTTCCTCAGGTTTTCGAAAAGTTCACCCCCATGCAGTTTTCTTTTGAACATGGTGTCATACTGTTCGTAGGAGCTTTCATTCTTCCCCGACACCACTGCTATTTTTAGAAACCCAACTTTCAGCATTGTAATAAAAGAGCTCGCTTAGTGGCGCAAATTCAAGCGAAAGGGAGGAGTGCGTCTAAGAACAGACACTCGATCGCCAAGTTTGGAACTATTAACGTACGAAATATCACGTATCTTCCTTTCCTTTCATGAGCCAAAATACATAGCCGGGTCAGTGGTCTCTGTTACACGTGGCTTCAATAAAAAACAGTCCCCCCGGCCGCACAGGGGAAATGTGAATTTAGGTCAAATTCACCAGGTGGAAAGTGAGAGGATTAGTGCAGCGCTTGCATGTTTTCCAAGGTGTAGTTTTACATAATAAAGAATAGCAGAGTGAAAGAAAGCAGATGTAATGATGCTGATCCACTGGCACATCATCTTATTTAGAGAAACAATGTTTATGTATGGCCTACAACGGAAAGTGTAAACTCTCTATTTCATTTGGACGGACCCGGGAGAGCCTGGCCAGCTAGTGTTTTATTCATTGTGGTCAATGCAGTATATATGTAAATACACACAGCCGGCCCACGTCTCTGATTCGTCCTCCCTTTTGTGTCTCTTTTGAGGAAGTTGTCAGAAAACGCTTGGCTTTGCTGTTTCACTGCAGCCTGTCATTCCTGCCTGTGTTCAGCAAGCAATCAAAACACGCAATAGCACAATAGGAACGACGACTGAGACTTAGTGAATGTGTGTGCTGACTCATCTACAGACCATAAATAACATTTACTGCAAGGGATCTGATTACGATGACTCCATGCAGTATATTATATGTTTTTATGAACTTCCAATTGAAATTATAGCAGCACCAGAAGAACAGCTCCCTTTGGCTGAATCGTTTCCTCACTATACCGTTGCTTTACTTCCACATTTGGCTGCAGCTTTGGCTTAATCAATCTGATTTAATTAGGTTTTGGGAAGAATAATTACCACATATTCATACGCATTACATCACCTATGACTGCTCATTAACGGCAGGTTACTGCTTGTCTCTGCAATACATCTTTGATTTAAGGCAGAAACAATAAACATCCAACTAGATGATCTAGTTCGGCAGCAAAATAAAGAATAAGTGCAAATACAATGTGCTTAATGGGTCGATTTCACTTGTAAATATGGATTTTTATTAGCTTTATTTGACGAAAGGCTCACGCACCCACATAGCTGTTGCTTTGAAATGGAATTCAAGCTTGAAAGCAAAAGCCAACATGCATTAAAATATAAAGTTGACTTCTTGTCATTCCAAACTTCAGATGTTACATCGGATTGTAGCAGTGTTGATGAAATTTCTTTTGGTGGTTGGGAGTCTGTGGGTTTGTGCAGCCACAGAGGCTCCACAGCGATACACAATTTAAGGACTCAAGTCGCTCACAACATGTTTGTCTTTGATTTCGTCCTCTCGTGAGTTGTGTGTGTTCCTCCTTCAAATGTGCCATTCCCATTATGGACAAAAACCTCAAAATATTGTGGGGTGTTTCAACAAACATTCATGCGGTAAATAAGAGGGAAGCGGGGAATGCTGCTGTCCCGAGTCATTATTAGGTGGTTTTGCTCATTAAGATCAAAAGCTGCAAATTCAAAGGCAATCTCAAACCTTAAAGGGAAAAGCAATTTATTGAAAAAAAAGGAAAATCAAAGGATCTGAACTGAGTTTTTGAGCATTTTCTATGGGACGTCGTTAAATGCTCTTGTTCCATGCGCACAGAAATAAGTCAAAAATTAGCTAAAACCTTGTGGCATCCATTTCCCGGCCTATTGTTTGAGCATCTTTTCGTAGTTTAGTAATCACAGAGCAGCGAGAAAATGTCAACATAATGGCGGGTTCCCATGATGGAGCAGGCTCGATTATAAAAACCAAAGGGAACCTCCTTCATGATGGGTTCTTTCACACCAGCCTTGTTTAGTCCGGTTGGACCGAACTCTTGCAGAGTTAAGCCCCTTGATCCCGTTTGTTTGGGTTGGTGTGAACACAGGAAACTGGTGGAGGACTCGGGCGCGGCCCAAACAACCGCCACAGGCTCCACCTCGAATTGTAGGTCTCGAGCCGCTTTCAAGTGAACTCCGGAGCGGTTCGTTTTCGGGTGTGAACACCATCCAAACTAATTACAAGAAGCATGTTATTAACGTATAATGTGTTACAAAACGTTTTCCTTTATGATTGTAGCAACTGGAGATTTCGGGTGTTACAAAATAACTGACAGGGGACGAACGTGGAAGAAGTCGTGGTCAGATATCAGCAGAACCAGCCGTCTCCTCTGATAAGTTCATCTGCCGGCTGAGCATCTGCTTCAGAATGTCTCTATTATTACATTATTTAATACAGACTGTCTTACAAGATGTTCATATTTTGCGACCCTCTAAAGGCTCCTAATATGCTCTCAGATCCGGCTCCAGATGGCACCTGTGCACACTTTCATACTTTTTTACACGAGTCATCAGCTTCACCGACAACAAAAAACGTCATGTTTTTGAAACCACTCCAGGTATTAGATGGAATGCATGAACACGGTTTTGCTCTGTAAGATGTCAAACAGTTGGTCGGCTGTATGTGAAGATCCCTCCGATGACTACTCCTGCGGCTCTCCTCCATTATTAGTTCAGTTTCGCCTATGGACAGACAGCGCTCGGCAAGCGCATGCGTATCGGCAAGAAGCCACATGGATTCCAAGCTGACCGTTCTCTTTCATGTTGCAAGGCCACATATTGGAAATGTATTTGATCTAGGACCAAACATGGAACCGTCTCAAATTGATTTTAGAAAATCGTTTTTCTTTGTCCGCACATCTGAAAAAATCTGACATGTGTCACATTAAGGCAAAATAACATCGTACGTAGCCCAGAATGTGAAGACAACATTAATCCAACGTTGTCTTGCACAAGCTTGCACAGGAGTAAATGTGTTTTCTAAATCAGGGTTGATTCATGTTCAGGAAAAGGAAATAATTTCACAGCATTTCCCCAAGTGTCAGATCCTCGATGTCGACTGTATGTCAATCTATTCATTTTGAGAGAGCTACTCCCTTTGTAGGAATTAGTTTGTGTGATGTGTGATGCAATCCGATTTAATTTGGTGGCATGCGAATAACCGCTAAGTAAGCACTGAACTCGAGGCTGGGTTGGACCCGAGGAACCAGTGCAACCAGTTGGACAAGGCTCATTTCTTATTGTTCGAATCCTTCAACATACAAAAACGCAAGTGAAATGTCTTGCGGAATGAAAATAATATGTTACTTTCAAAACTTTCTCTAGCGTGTACAATACAAAAAGCTAATTTCCAAGCTACACACTGCCAATCATTGCATAAATAATGTTCTCAGTTAGTAATTTGGGCGTTCTGGAGGAGAATTTGAGGTTCATAACGATGCAGTATGTTCTCACTTCTGGAGACAAGACTCTTCTGAAGTAGTAAACTCCACCCCCCTCCTCCTCCCATGAGATTTAGGTGGACTCTGTCTACTGACTGCAGAACTTAGATGCAGAATAAAGAATTAATTTAACTCTGCAAAATAGATAAAATCTGACAAGCAACATGAATCCATACTTGTCTCCTGATCTTTTTTGGCTAACAGTACTTTGCCTTTCCTCTGTCCTTGGGACGTCTGTAAAAAATAAAGCTCCTGTATGGGGAATAGAATCAAACTAATAAATGAAATGTAACGTACCAAACTCACTGCTTTCCAAAAGCATCGACGTGTCGCAGCCAAAAAAACAATCTTATCTGAAAACAGCATCTCAATATATACTTGAATATTGAAGTATATTGAATATGAAGCACTTGGAAACATTTGATTTAATGTATTTTCCAATGGTGGATGTTGACATGAGCGTGTAGTTATGAGTGTTGTTTTTGTTTTCGTGCAGCAAGTCTACCCTCTTCCACATGAGGAAACAAATGTTCATTGTTCCCATGTGAAAGGAAGAGAAGGGGAAAAAAGATTTACAGCATCTACGGATCATTCAGCAGCAGTTGATAAGTTCCCATCACTCTCTGTGTGGCTGCTCACTTGTCGTTGAAAACAAATACAGACGGCAGAATAAAATGATGTAATTCAAATGAATCTTTTAAATAACTGCTCTGGTAGAAATGGCTGAATAAAGCTGTAAATCTACTGAATTAACAACATGCAGCATGTGAGGGTTAACCTTTTAGGAAAAAAGGAAATGGGTCACCTTTGCGTGCCAGTGAGAGGAATCCTGTCATTCAAGCAGGAGTTCTGGGACTGCCTCTATTTTTAGCAGCTGGAGTGCAGACACATACCATACAGTTTAACCCTGACACAAACACAGACGCAATAAATAATGAATCCACCAAACAGGAATTATATTATTCTTGCACGCGTCGGTTGGAGGGAATTAATTTTCAAAGCATCTCATGAGGAAAATTGGGTAAAATAATGTTAAAATACACGGCGTATTAGATGTGAGCGGAAGTCAGAGGTAGCCTGGAGGTAAAGCGAGCTATATTTACCAGATATTTTCCAGATAGGAAGATAAAAGAAGTCTTACTGAGTGAAGTGCGGGGCTTCGACATTAAGGCTCGTCTGCCTGTCTGGGACAAGCTGAAATTTTGTAGGGCAAGTGAAGGAGAATTGTTATGCTCTGAATGCTGGTGGATAACTGGTACATTGTGGGTGACAGTTTGAAACATTCATTTTTACAATTAAGAATGCCTTGATTGACCAGTAAGATGTTGATCCATGTATGGAGGGTTTGCAATGACGCCACTTCCCGACCAGGAATCCCGTCAGTCGCACTGAGTAGCAAAAGATGCTGCAATGTGTCTGTCTTTAGTCGAGGAGACTAAGAAACAGGGCGTAAAACAAACTATTAGCTGCCTAAATTAAATTCATTTGAATTAAACAGGGATTCTATCAACTTACTAAAGAAACAATCAACAACATCCCCTCAGACCGTAACGCTACCGATGTGAACCTGCACCATCGGCTTACAGTGCAAGCTAACACGTTAGCAGCTAACCGTGACGGATTAGCATTTAGTAATATCTGATGTTGTCTGTTGATGCAGCAGTTGTTGTCTCTATTACAGTTAATCGTGCAACAGCTCTCACCGATTTTACATATTTTTTTGTGTTTTATATCTGTCATGCTGTCACTCGTATTTCTGCCACTCAGTGGTTGTAACTGCAGGGATTTTCGTCGACTGTAACATTGGCATTCCCGCAGAGTCGGAACCACTCGCTGTTAAAACCTTTTACCTCGGAGGAAGTTTGGCAGCGATGTTCCTTCAGGCTCCACAGTACAGGGCGAACAACAACAAGAACAGACATTACAACCTCACCGTAAGTGTCAGAGAGAGTTAAAGTTTGTGAACAGCGTGAAAGATTAATTTTACTAAATACGTTATCAGTAAGAGGTAATGTTCTGCTGAGACTGCCGAGGGCGACCAAACTTCGTTGAGAAGGGCATCGACGTAGCGTGAACTGTGAAATTCACTATACTTTAGTATTTAATATAACAAAGCAACAACCTAGAGAAGTGTTAGCTGATCTCACTGAATTGTCTGAATCATCATTTTTAGCCTAGCTAAACTCCAAACATAGCTTCATGGTGAGGGTGGAGGGCTAGCTTACTAGCTAACTTTGGTGTTAACTAAACACAACAATGTCATGTAATTGGTGTTGAAAATACTCTGTGACAAAATAATAAGTATGGGTAAGTCCCTGGATAACCTTACAGGATCGTGATTATATTTTGATCCCATAGAAAGTCAGAAATTGAGCCAAGGTAGCCAAATACTGCTTTTGTATCCGACCACACCAAAGACCTAAAGAGATCTTTCACAGGCATTTATTAGTCTGGAAAATGGAGTTAAAGTAAAACTCTTTTACACTATTTTTTAACTTTACCAAATCATAGACATTTAGGCTATTCTATGTGATGTCCTTTTGATAACTAATGTAATATCTAATGTAAAATTCCTTCACTTCCATTCACTGAGCCTCCCCTGAAACTGTTTGAAGCCCCCTCGGGGGGCTTGCCTCACACTTTGAAAACCTCTGGGTTAGAACTTCGCTTCTCTGCCGTGGGAGCCGACCTATGACCAGTAGCGAAAATCTCTTTGTAGATTCGTGACAGTGTGTACGCACAAAGACCAAGATATATGTCTGCTTTCTTTGTCAGAGCTTGTATAGCTGCACTTATACCTGATTCTATTTGATTAATCTCACTCATTGTGGAAATTGGCGCATATTCATGGGATGCAATGGAAATTTAGTTGTCTAAAACAGTGTGCCTCAAAAGGTTTGTGCTTTTTGTAGTAAAAGCTAGAGGGGAAGTTGCTCCTCCAGAGGGTGTTGTCAACATATAGTTATCAAGGCCCTTACGTATGTCCAACATGTTACCAATGAACCGCGAAGACGAAACAGAAAAAAGGGGCATAATGTGTTTTATTACGTTGTCATACTTGTCAAAAGGCTTAAAAATCCAATCAATAAGTCTTCCCAATTTGAAAATCAATAAACCCAACACTCTCATCTACTTACATGGAGAGCCTTTGTGTAAAATTATCTTCATGCTCAGGTGGATCTGTTCAGAAAGCGTGACTCATTTGTCACTGCCACTCGGTTGTTAGAAGCCATCATCTCTGCACTGCTCCTTTCTGCCTCGAATGATAATCATGGCACTTCACAGCCACAGGTATATCAGCGGGGAGAGAGAGATGCTCCGAAAAGGCTGCTGTTGAACAATTCTCTGGCAGTGTGTGCTCTAAGTGCAAACTTGCTGCATGAAATTAAAGGGAATAAAGATACAGTGTAATACAACTTTCCTATGAAGACAGAACGATGGAATTGATTCCAAAATGCACTGAGATGCTTCGGGTGACCTGATGGGAGCAAACACAGAAGTATATTAGGATATTGATTTGATAGCTCCATTACAAAAAGCACATGTCAGCCATAACTGTGAAGGGTTGTTTGGTCTGATATAACTATACATTCAGACCATGGAACATGCTATTTTTAGCGGGAATTGGTGTCAGTCCACCAGCAACAAAGAACTTAGATGGAGCTACATCACTGATAAACAAAGCATAAATCAATACATTTAACTCTTCTGTTCTTATTTATTGTTCGGCATTGACAGATGTGCGAGGAGGCATGGGAGGGAGTTGCTTAGGCTATTTGCAAAGGTGTCGGTTTTTCAAAGCCTTCATGGCGGCCACATCAATCTGCACACGTGTCAAACATGTTTGACATGATTCAAAAGCACATTTCATGACATGAGGTTTGTCTTGGGACTAAATTGAGACTGAACAGCAGTCAGAATAAATATGCCAGTCACTGCTGCTGTCCAAACTGCATTCTTCCATTATATTTCATACCTTTCAAGTAAGATCTTTTCATGTATAGGCTTTTGCCTAACCACTGTATTTCAACCTTTCCTTTCACATGCCACATGGTCTATGTATGTACTTCCACAGCAGTATTCAAGCATAAGGCTGCATGACAGATACTGTACCTTACACATGCCAGACTGTGAGACGATGAAAGACTGTGAGACAACGATAAAATGTTCATATTAAAAGCATTTACCCTTCTCCAGGCGCCAGACTGTCTGACACTGGCACAAATTGATTCTTAATTGGGTTTGTATGGACCCCGGATCTACTGTTGATGAGCACAGTGAAAAGCGGACATCTCCTGCTCCAACCCCACGGTCCGCAGAAACGTGATAACACAACTGCACAGCCGCAGGGGAAAATGACTTCTTACAGTTCTTGGTCCATAAAAAAATTATGGATCGGATAATCTGCACATCTTGAAAACAGATTTAAAAGAATGATCCATCACACAGACACAGCAGAACAAAGCTACTGATTTAAAGAGATGGCATTACTCATCACAAGTCACAACCAGTTGGCGTTAACCAGCTGTGTAGCTAGATGTCTTTCGGAGACTTGTTTTTTCGGGGTTGTAATAAATCACTCAGAGTTGCTGTGGAATGCAACCCAGTCCTCTGGAACAGCTTGGTCTCGGTAGAGGTGATTTTCTGTTTCTAGGCTGACATTCCTCATTATCTATTTTGGCTTGCCTTGCGTGCACACTGGCTTGTGGAAAGGCTGGTTAAAAACTGAGGAGTGAGGGGCGGGAGTGAAGGAAAGGGGCTCAAATGTTCCCCCGTGCCCCCCTACCGCCACCATCTCCAGTGAAGCCCAGCATGCTACTATTTGAAGAGGAAGGCGGGGAGGCTTTCCCTACCTTTGCCTTGCTTATGAATTTTTTCTCCCCTGGTCACAGAAGAGGCTTGTTACCAGAGCAAAAGGAGCATAGTGGAGAGCCACGCTGCAAAGCTTTATTCAAGCTGAGCGGAGAATCTGTTGTGCATTAAGCCTCGTCCGCAGTCTGGTCTGGTCTTAATTTCACTCCTATTGTGCGGTCAGGCTTCTGATCACAGTCAACCTTTGAAGGCTCACTGCAGTGTAATCACTTTCAGGAGATAATAATGATGAAAATAGTGAATAATAATGATAATAAAAATAATAACAATAATGTTTTGCTATGATTTGGTGCAATATAATTACATTATTATACTTTACTACTATAACATATCTGAGATATAAATAAAATGCAAAAAAAAAAAGCAGCATTTTTCAATTTGACTAATAATTGTACAAAGAATTTGTTAGAGGACAAACTTTAAAAAAAAAACACTTGTAGGACGCAAGAAACAGAAGAACAGGTCCATGACTCTGCCACTTGTCGTCAAGTGTCTCGTGTGCTATCTCCCCTTGTAGGAGTCATAAATTGGTCCAGGCACCCTGGGCATAGCAGTCTGCTGGGGTGGTCTTCCACCAGCCCCATCCCAGGGTGGGCTAACATCAGCCTGCAGGCTGAGTAGGTTCGTCAATGTCGCTTTGCTGCTTCTATTCTGGTCGCCAGGAGGAGAGGGGTAAGTGTTTTGCGAGAGTAGGTATGCTCCAAGCACATGGTGGTCTCTTCATGTTCAAAGCACTGAAATGCATTTAAAGCAGGAGTAAAGGTATTTACAAGGTAGCACTGCAAAGTGCCTCCGTTTTAGGACAGGGGATTCACAAACCTGATATTGCAAGAATGTCATGTGTGAGTTGTAAAAAGCCTCAGTGATGCTTAGGAAGTTATCTCCTACCACTGATCCCCCTTCTTAAATCAAGACTTACAATTGAGCCCACTGTTGTTCCATGTCTCAGTTAAATATGTCACATAATGATCAGGATTATTGACAATAAAGCAAGATTTGGGTGTTTTCCCAGAAGTGAGATCCCTGTTATAGTAATCTGTGCTGTATTGAAGACATGTGTCATGTGTGATGAACAAAGTGATGAACAAAGCCAAATGTGCACTTCATTATAATTCTCTGTCTTTATATGAACTTTATATTTTCAAAAGGGAAGATAATATTGTAGAGTTATGCCCCATCCATTAACATGCAAATTAGACAGGTTAAAGCTGCTATCATACTGTTTTCACCTTCAGGTGCAAATGAGGTGAATTGTATGATTTTACATGCTGTAGATTTTTTTTTTTTAAAACTTCCCAGACAAAGCATTCCTATGTTATGCGATAACTAAAACCCTGTGGCAGGATGTGACCGCTCCTTTCTTTATATCCCATAAATAAAAGATTGTGATCTATTTATTCCTTTATATCCCTCGTTTAATTCGGCGACATACTTAGATCTTTTGTGCAACGTCGAATAAGGCTTTTTTAAACATTTTATTGCATTCCGGCTTTAACCAAACTCCTCTTGTGCTTTAATCGGGAGATGTTCCTCTGTATTTTCTCAGAGAAAAAGCTGCTGCTGCCAAAATTGTGGCCTGTGGTGGTCCAGCAGACTGCACTACAGGGAACTTCAGAAAACTCACTCAAATTTCAGTTTTTGAAACACAATCGTGCCTTGGGTATGAGAGCTTCTCCCAGCCCAATATCTCAGATCAGAGATGGAGTGGTACTCCGCTCTGAGCAGGGGCGATGGCCTCACACCGAATAAAGCACTAGACAACAAGAAGACCAATGTATGACAGGGTGGCTGCGTGTTGCTGGGTGCACATGGTTGCAGGCTGACACTCAAGTGACCCCTTGACAGGTGCAGAGGTGAAGGGCAGCTTGAGAGTTTTCTGCTTTTTTTTTACAAGCTCAGCCTTGGTTTGTTCACCTCACACATGGCAGTGTTTTACAGTGCTTGAGCAAATGGCGTGACGCGCCTGCACTCCACGCTACAGTGTCCTTCCACACTGTGAATGTTTCTGGAAGGATACGGTTGTGTGTGCGTGCATGCTGTGAATAAAACAAATAGATTCCCACCGAATAGATCCTATAGATCGTAACTCTACTCTCACACAAGAAAGGCTTTTTAAGGAATAGTTTTGAGTTGGACATATAAAAGAGATTGATACTATTCTCATGCCAGTACAGTAAACATGTAGCTGCAGCCTGCAGCAGTTTATCTTAGCTTAGCATAATGACTCTAAGTAAAGAGACATTAAAGAGAGAAGTTTTTTTGTGTGCACACTAAAACAAAGCATACAAACTTGGCCTTGGGGAGGCAGAGTATTTATTAGCAGGGCTCAGCTAAATCAGGCAACCTTCAGGAAGTTGCTCACACTTCGTTTTTGTACAGTATAACTATACGAAGAATAATTGAAGTTTAGATGGTTTGGGGTTTATTCTTCCCTTGGGTAGAACCAGACACTTTCCTCCTTTCTGTGTCCTTATGCATAGCTAAGCTAACCAATTTAAGGCATGGACTGTATAGAAAGGATGGACATCACTCCTCTACTTCCTTCCATTGTAGAAAAAAGCAGCCAGAATATCACAGCTATGGTTGCTTCCAATCATTCCTTGGTGTCTTCATTTGATCAGCAATGGGAAGCCGCAGTATTAAGGCCCCGCCTGAGTCATTGGCGAACGATTGTTTTACCGAAGAACAGCTCATTTTTACATTTTTCAATAATTAAGGTTGTGGAAAGTTTGCTATTCATCTCCTCTCAACACCAAACTTATCAGAACATGAACACAAAAATTTACAAAGGAATACATATCACATATATGTCTTATTTTGACAGAGGTCCCATGAAGGAGGTGGGATTCATGACCTATACTGCTGCCAGCCACCAGGGGGCGATTCAGAAGTTTTGTCCTCCCCTCATGTCATCTCTCTCTATATAAAGCCTATACAGTAGCTTCATCAGAAAGATATGGTTCTGGTTATTATTTAGTTGGCTGGGAGAATCAACAAATACAAGATGCTGCGAGTTCAGAGATGCCTAGAGGCCAATGCAAAGCCTTTTGTATCTGTAGTTTATCCTCATTCTGTAACGCATTTCCCTTAAAGGTTTATGTTTTTCCTTTTGTATATGTGTCTGACTTGGAGGCAATTTCTATGATTGTGTGCATTTGCTTTTGTATATGTTTTGTACTGAGGGGGCTACTATACCAATTTCTTAGTTTTGAGTTATACACAATGTGAACTCTCCCTGGAAACATACGAAGCTACAAAGCAGACAAAAGATGTTTTTGCTTAACGTTTACTGCACAATAGATGTCGCAAATTCTGAACTACCAGACATCCACAATGGTCCATTTCACTCCACTCAAGATGTCTATCTATTCAATAACAATAACAGTTATTGTACACTGAATGCCAATAGATGAAATACAATATACAAACTCAACTAATTAAACTCGTACAAATACGGTATACAAACATGTAGAATCTTTTTAAAGGGGTTTGAACTATGGGTCAATTACATTTATGCAACACTGCCTTGTTTGTTGTTTTCTAAAACAGGATAAAGTTATGATCCTCTGGTCTGGTATATATGAATACAAAGCTTGCAGTATCTTGTATATACAGCATACATTGATTAGCATGGGGTACAACCCTAACTCCCCCCGCCCGCCCGTCTCTGCTTCTAATGTTGCTCATTGGAAATATGCTAATGAGAGCTGTCACGATCGCTGATTCCCTTTGAACTTTTTATTTCGTCACGGGCCGAGTGAAATCACAGAGGTAGAGAGCAGGAGGTTCTCTGCCGCAAGCCTACGGCCCCTCTTCCACCATCTGCCGGACCTCATTTCATTTGAATAATAAATGATAGGCTTTTTTTTTCTCTGTAACACAGAGGCGCTGCTGCTTCTCACATGTTTTTGTAGTTCGGAGGAAACACGGCCACCGGCCATGACGGAGGATTGTTGTCTTTCACAGTAAAACCCTGCCCAGGGTCCACAGGCCACCCCAGCCTGCAGCCTACCATGAACCCAGCGGCGGCACACAGAATTTACAATGTGATTCAAAGCTGAATTATATTCTTCTAAGCCTCACAGTAAAGGCATTGGGCCCTTCCTTTATTTCCAGTAACTGCACATGAATTGAAAGTCTTGGCATCCTGTTTTTCTTACCGAACAAAGAGATACCGAAAAATATTTACATACTGCGGTTAATTCCCTCAAATGAAAAAAGTTCCACGACACAAAAAATAGATTTTATCAGCAGGATACGCTCATGTGGTTATATTCTTGCTGTTGATGGCCACCGGATAAGAAGGCGAGCCTGTTCAATCACGGGTACATGACAATCTATAGACTAGTTATTCTGTGTAGAAGATATAAAACGCTGGTGCCCATGACCGTAGAGTCGATTTACATACTGCAGCTGGAGATGTGCTGAAGCAAACCTAATAAAAAATGTTCATATCTCAAAGACATACAGCAGTGCTCCAAATAGCAATAAGCCAACTTGCTCCTGCTCTTTGGTGTATATCTCGCTGCACACTTTATAATCCCGGTTTTCAGTCTTGAGATTGGAACATGTGCTCCCCAATTGATTCAAACACAGTCAATGGGAGCCTGTTTCCTGTTCAGCAGTCAGCGTGTGGATCTCGAATTGCAAACCAGTGTGTGATTATCATGCACATACTTGGTTTGACTTCCACCCATTAAAGTTTCCACTTCATGTGAAACAGAACCACGAAATAAACGGTAACAGGAAGCTATTCCGCCTCTCGTCAAAAAACAAAACAGAACGATGTCTGATCCTGCAGTGTACGTTTTCTCTGATGGGGGGGGAATTTACAGATGGAATAAAGCCAGGGTCTTGGTCATTCTGTCGAAGGGAATAAGGAGGGAGTGCGTAAATCTGGCCCCCTGCTCTACACCTCCACTAGCTCTTAGAATGATTGACCTCTGCAGGTTTCCAGAAGCCAGGAGGCAGGGGAATGCCCTTGACTCACGAGGTATGAGAGAGAAAAAAAAGAAATACCGGCCGACACCCGAGGGATCAGTCGGGGCAGTGAAGCAGGTTGTTCCATTTCCCCTTCGTTTAAAAGCTACTGGCAAGCACTGCGTGGGCTTGGACCCATGTGCCCGGCCGGGAACAATGGGAGCCGGCTAGAATTAATGAAACAATTATCGACAAGCCGCGCAATTAACCAGCTCTCCAAATTCCACTCTGCATGACTTGCTGACACAAGATCAGTTCGGGGAAAAATATACATATGTGCCGTAATAGAACAACAAAGTCTAACCTCTGAGGGTCCTTGAGGCTCCTGGGACGGAGAGACGGACCGTCCTTTCCATTAGCCTTGATAATAGCTCAGCATCCGCCCAGCTGCTCCCGTTTAAGAGAGTTTGAATCGGCTGCGTGTTTAAAATACTTCATTATCATACTTTAAGTGTGCTCATCGGTCTATACCGACCGACTGCAGTCAACATTGGAATAAGCGCACGCCCTACTGTGAAAACATTTTGCATTGTCAGCTGTGATCAAGTGCAGCCCAGACGCATGAGAGGAAATATTAATGACACCAACATGAAACAACAGGAGACTGCAAGCCAGTTGAATCATCTCTGATCCAGAAATTTGTTTTCGATGTAATGAGGCACTGTGGTGCAACACTGCTGGGTACCTATCATGCTTAATAACATCGAAAGTGTGGCTTCCCGAGTCGGGCAGACACTGTGCGATCAACCGGATTTTAAAATCAGTCCGAATTTTCTTCAAATTCTCTGCCGGGTTAACGGCGACCGATTAGACGCCTGCTTCAGCTCCCACACAGTCCGGTCGGGTTTCTGGGGAGACGTTTCTATCTGCCGTCTTGCTGTTTGAGTAGTTGCACGGTTCAATTTACCACAAACCTAAAAGTTCCAAAGCAACTTCAGTGATCTTGATGAAGTAGGATGAGGATAAGAACAACTGATTGAACTCTGGCAACAACATACTTGCATGTACGATGTTCCGTCTGAGTTTGGTATGTAAGCGGCTCATCAAGGCTACTATGTAACTACAGTAAAGATATACTATGTAACTTGTGTTGATGATAATTACATAGTAACAACACTTGTCAGTTCTACCATACAAAGGCCGAACGCTGTATAAATATTGAGTTAACTGTCTTATTTAAATTTATAGGCCTGAACAAAATGAGAATGAAAACCAAACTATTGTATGTCTTGAATATTTTTCAGTAACTCAATCAAGCCCAACATTGATAGACATTCACCTCTTGATCATCTACAAGAATTCCTCGCCTGGAGAAAAATAAATTGTCCTTGAACCTTTTCTTCTCCACGTGGATCGTGAACCTTCGTGTACAAAAATGACTCATTGAAATCCGTCGAGAAATAAACATGCCAATGTACTTTTTCTCCAGGAAAGAAGCAGCTGACCTGCTCATGTATTTCTTTACAGGACATCTTCACATGCACCCACACACCAACCTACCACTGAAAAACATGTTAACCATTTTGGACACTGGTACTGGTACTGGTACTGGTACTGGTACTGGTACTGGTACTGGTACTGGTACTGGTGCAGCAAGAAAGAAGACAGAAAAATACCAGCGTATATCAGAGCAACAGGCTGAAGCAGTCAATGCAGCTTCTCCATCTATCTTGCGAACAAGGTTCATCCCTGGGTCACATTAATTGTAGCACTAATGGTGATGTAATTACATGTGTAGTGTATTATATTTAATCTGGCTTTAAGAAGAAAGCACTTTGAGAGATGCTTATCTAACAAAAAACGTAATCACTTACATCAGCGACGAGCTGAAAACTTATTTTTATCTGAAACAAAGTTACAATCGACGACGAAGCCGAAAGATCACGAATCTTTGTAGATGCTGTGTTTTTGTCCCTGAAATAAGATGTAATGAAATGATGTTAGGGATGTAATTAACACCAACATCTCTACTTGTTCCAAAGTTTTCCAGTCAGTCAAAAAAGCTAAAAAAAACAACAACGTTTCTTATTGTGTGTGAACTTGTCTCAGACTGTGTCGGGTTTAATTTCCCTTGACTGCTGTTTTATCTCGTCTGTATTGGCACAAGCTGCCTGCCGTGTCACTTGTGAGAAATACAAATCAAACTCAGAAATGTCCTAAGAACATTAATCGTTACGACTGCTTGTATATACGACGTGAACGTAGATCCCACACGGATACGGAACTCATGAATAAACATGCACGAGGGAAACGAATGGACATAAAATGTTCCCTGTCCTCCGGTCAAAGCAGCTGCAGCAGCGGTTACAGCCACCGATAAACAAACAGACGGACATTACGCTTCATGCGCTGCAGTCAAACAACTGCTCAGGTGATTATGTTTTAACTATTCTCTGGAGGCAAATCTTTTGCTTTTCATCTGGCGTTTGGATTTGTTTGTCGCAACGCCACGTTCATGGTCTTTGTGACCGAACACGAGTCAGACAGAGAGACTTGTGCTGCTTCGGCACACGTTTTTCTGACAGTGTAGGCAGACCTGATCTGGGCCGGGAGTGCGAGGGGAGAGAGGGTCCCCCCCCCCGGCAAGCTGCCCTGGCTTTGTTTACAACAAAAAGCCATTGTTTGATGTGGCTGCGCAGCCGGCTCCAAAGCTGCTGCTCCCACAGGATGTACTCTGGGTAAAATGCCAGACGGAGGCCACTGCTGGATGACTTCTACCTCGTCAATCTGGGACTCTGACGAAGTCTTCCTGAGGCCTCTGGAGACTTACAGACGTATGAAACAACACCTTGTTGTAGCTTTGTATCTATCTGGGTCTGAAGTATATGAGAGACGTGTAAGTTCTCATCCGTCAGTAGTCTATAAGAAGATGAATGTGTGTCAAAACTTTTAACAGTTTGTTAGAAAATACCCTCAGAAATAACATGGTGACATTCTACAGTCATTCAGTTATCAATTTCCATACAATATATTTTCCTTATCACATTCTACACTCCCCGGCAACTTAATGAATTTCGTTGTTTGTTTTTTTTTCTCTCTCTCATTGGTAGATTCCTATTTCAGTCATGCTCCGTCTGACGCCTTTCTCTGCCAAATCATTAAAACAATCAAGCCACACACCAGCAGTCCGCAGACACCCAGAGTGTCCCCATTGTGTTTATAATGCAAAAATCTAATTGAAACAATTGTTAGCAATGTAAGGGGACGTGCCGTTAAAAAAACCCCACTGCAAGCTTTATTAATCTTTCATCACACACAGTGTCCTGAATGAGGTGACTATATCGCTGAAAAATGTCTGAAAACCAGAATATATAACTCCTCATTGTCTGGGAACAGCAACAGAAATTTGCAGACGGTTAATTGAATGCTAAAACACATAAGTAATGGACTCGGGCGATGCATGTTTAAACTACACGCCGACAGTTAAGCTCCGCTGATGTATATTTTCTCTGGAAATCCTTTAACAGCCTCCATAAATTCCCTGATGTTTGTGTATATTTTTTTTATCGGCGAGGTGAATAAAGCAAAGCCAGGAAACGAGTCTCCTGCCATGCCAATCGGGATCTGACGAGCCACACAAGCCACAAAGGTATACTGTAACAGTAGCCGGTAAATGGCGATAATCTGTGCCTAAAGCGAGACTGGGCAGGCAAATGAACATGTGGTGGTGAGCCAAGCTCAAATCCCCTCTGACCTTGCCCCCTCTCCTGCAACCAGGATAAGATGAAAGGAAGTGTTGATGCCTCTACTGCCCCCCAAAGGTGCCGGCTTCACAGGGAAAGCGGATTCATGTTCAAGGCAAATCTTCAAATGCATCACTGATAGCTTGTGTGTTACATAAACTCCACTTTGCCTGATGACTCCGGTTGATTTTGAGTTATAAAATCCCTACGAGTAGTTTTAACTGCGGAGGATTTACTGCTCTTGGACAAACAAGGCTTCTCGACAGACGTTCCATGTTTCGTGCATCTCTTGAATTTTTCATGTGGAGTACAGAGCGTGCACTGAAGACAAGGCTACCTGCAAAGTAGTGAAGTAAGTGAACTGCGAGGAAAGCAAGCTCTCCGTCCCTCCTCTTATGATGTGATGGCCCTGGCAGTGTTGGGAATATATGTAGCACGAGCGATAACAGAGGAAATAAAAAATTACCGTCTAACTACAGCTGTCATTTCTATTTTCTTCTTTCTTGCACAACACAAGTTTGTCAAGATAGTTTATGACCAGCTGTTTCATCTTTCAGCAGTCATGGCTAGAATTAATGGACCCTTAAACACAGGCAGCTGCGAATTCTCTATTCTGTTGCAGGAATAACAGTTGCTTTTCTGATATGATGAAACATCCCTCAACAGCAAGGCAGGACTGCGTCGTTTCATCTCGCCGAGAACAAGGCGGCAGGCGGCACGTTACCCCAACTCAATTGAATAATCGCATTGTTCTGAGGGCGCTTTGATGGCAGCCGGTGATCTCATATTTGTTTTTTTGTCAAGTTATTGAAGAAACATGTTGCATAAATATGAAGCCGTTCACGACATCTGATTGTCATTTCGTGCGGTTGCTTTTGGAAAAAAAAAAGACGGGATTAATACGAATTTAAACAACGTGTGAAGTCGTAAAGCAATGTTTCACATCCAACGGGTCGCTTTTGTTTATAGTTACAGAGAGACGATTGTTTCTTTCATCTGGTTCTATGCAGCATCACTCTTCAAAATATCCTCCTGCACCATGAGTCAGGGTTAATCTATACACTGAATATAAATAAGACTCAGGCTGCAGAGCTCTGTAGTCTCTATCTGTGCCTCCTCTCTCATCAGCAGCGGACTTTCCACTCTGCAGGAGCACCAATCTGGAAGCCTGAACTGTCTGTGACCTGAACAGCGAGCAGCTCCTGCTGAATCGGCTCCCTATGGGTGTGTAGATCGGACTTGTAAGCCTCACCTGGAGCCTGTTTTGCTCCACGCTGTCAGGGCAGTCGGGTCTGAACTTGACATAACAACACCTACAATCCCAGGACTTTCAATTTATGGTCAATACGACTGCAAAGAAAAAAACACATGAGCTGCAACTCTTGACAGCTCTTATCATTAATATATCAGAAATGAAGTATCTCTATCCTATTCAATGGATTACTGTAAGTGATTGCAGTGCATGTGAATTTATTAATTTACAACAAGGGCAACAGGTATACAAACACACAACCAGCAACACAACAACAACTACGTGCAATAAGCCACAGTTAATATATTAAAAATTCTGAAGTAGAATAATTACCATTAATGTCCCATATCTGCATATTTCTCTGAGTGCTTAATTACAGCTTGTCTGTAACACGGTAGCCGCGGGTGTCACCGAGCAACAATGGAGAGCTTTCTTTTTTTTTCAGGTAGTGACATTCCTGACACATTGTTGCTCGCGTCTGCTTAGCGAATGCCGAGGCGATGTTAGCCTTAAAACGTGACAGAATTTGACAGCTCCAATGCTTTTAATGTTGCGATTAGGATAATTACAGAGGAGCACTTTTCGCCCTGAAACTGAGAACAAGTTTGAATCTGGCAACGGAATTTCAATCAGTCTCAAAGCTCAGGATCTAAGCTCTGTGTAGGAGAGTGGAAAGAAAAAAAAAACCCTCATATGAGTAAACCCGATGATGCACAACTCTCAATGGAAGTGCATCCATGAAGCCCTGCTGCAATAGCATCAAGCGAGGAGATGAAAGGTTTACTACGTGACGTCTAGCTCCGTGCCTTTGAGGACGAGCTGCATGTGCTATAGGGGGTAGGTTGTTTTCGTTTTAAGTGGTGTCAAAAATGTGAAAGAGGCTTGCAGGAGTCAAATGGAGATTATGGCATCCCTCAACAGCAACACATCTTGTGTGAACCCACACTGGGCAGCGAAATGTCAGCAACAACTGCAGTTTTAGCAGGTAGATTATATAAGTAGGCAGACGGACAGCGAGACAATCTTTAAGAGCTGCTGGAGTTCACCTGGTGAGATGTTTTACTGGTTCTTAAGATAAAGATATAAACTGCTAAGAGGTTCTTTTCATCAAGGGATTACACATTGTTTTGATTTATTAAAATCGTATGTAATGTAAATATTAGGAATATTATCAGTATGAGAGAGAAAACTAGAAACAATTAGGAATATTTTTTTAAAGTTCAGTGTATTATTTCCTGAGGAATTAATGCAAATGTCAGAAAATGTCTTTACGTGCAACAAATCAACAACTGAAACTGAAATATGCCTGATTTCTTTCCAAAACAATGAAATTAATAAATATGACTCAAAATGAAAATAAATCCTGCATGCAGATCTGAGTCTCTCTCAACACTTCACGGGTTCTATCTTCGGCAAAGACTCATCCCTGGTGAAATATTACGGAAAATCCACAAATAACTCTTTTCCTTAAACCTGCTACCAGACAAACATTAATCACACAACCTCCTTGGTGAAGGTAGAAATGTATAAACAACCCAGGCTCGACTCTCGAGGTACGTCGACTTGTATTTGTGTTTTTTATCAGTGGAATAACATCAATCCAGCAGCAGCTTTGTGTATTCTGCTTCTGCTCAAGTGTAAAAAAAACATTCCTTCCACATTTGATATACAATCGTTTCCCCTAAAGCTCCTATAATAAGTCTATAACACTGTGAACATAACGTGGTTACACAGAGTAACTTGAGGGACAATGAAAAGCATTTTTTTATCCCTCAGCCACCAGAGTGTCAAATCTTTCTGGACCTCGAGCATCAGGTATTTAGTTTTTACCACCAGATTGAGACTGTTTTGCAGATATGAGACACATAAATTGAATCCGCACACAGCGGGATGAGAAATTATTATTATAAAACATTTCAAAGGGACTTTTTGTAGCCAATCAGAAGGTGTTTTTTTTAGCACAAAAAATATCATAGCAAGAGAATCAGTGTTGTTGTTAATCATTGACGTGTCCTCTCGTGCAATATCAAGAAAAAAATAGCATTTAGTCGAATGTATTAATATAAAATATTATTTTAACCTACCTTTGAAAGGGTTAAATCCTGAAACTGGATGAATATTGTGGTGAGGATCAGGAATGAAGCAATGACAGGAGGAAGATAATATTACTATCTAATATTTTTATTGGCATTTTTTTATTGACATTTCTGTCCCCTCAGGTACTCCGAGGATTTTTAATGTAGCACAAGAGTTATAATTGTCGAGAATAAATGCACACGTGGACGGGGAATGATAATTCGTAGGAACTGGAGCGCTTTGATCTAACAGGAATGAGGGCGTTACGAATAGCTTGACTTTTGTTTTAGAATGTGGAACATTCGAGTCGTTCTGCCGGTCGCTCAGCGGTGATTTTATACCGAACCAAAGTGCGGCTCAGTGTAACAAAAACACCAGATGTGGTGTCAAAAACAAGAATTCCACGATTTCAGCACCGAATTGTTAAAGAGATCGTGTTCAAAACGTGTGATGAATTGTTTGCAGCGCCACATGTGTTGCATCGAGAGGCTTGTACCGGACAATCCAGACATAATACATCTTCTTTTTTTGTTGCAGCACAAACAGACGGAATGATATCAGTAGCAGTAGATACTAAATGTACCGATGCGGGTGTAAAGAAGTTCTCACAGCATACAAAGGTTGTTAGTGTTCATTGGTTGGCAGCTCTGCAGAGGCCTGAGGATAAGCCTTAAGCCAGAGCACAGCAGATAGCCAGGGGTGAGGTGAAAGCTCAGACAATACGGTTAGGCTCTGAGGCAAGCATCCTGCTGCAACGGCAGGCTACACCAGATAATGTGTCACACAGCAGTATGCTGGTGTCGCGAACAACAAGACCCC
This sequence comes from Macroramphosus scolopax, assembly GCA_901007825.1. Classification (NCBI taxonomy): domain Eukaryota; kingdom Metazoa; phylum Chordata; class Actinopteri; order Syngnathiformes; family Centriscidae; genus Macroramphosus; species Macroramphosus scolopax. The sequence continues at coordinate 29,529 of CAAKHC010013222.1, forward strand.
TATTCACATTGTCAGGGGAAGCTCCGTGGAAAGAATGAAGAATTTGAGAGGGAAACAAAAAGCTGAGCGAAGAATGAAAATCTCTTGAGTGGGATCTGAAGAATAGGTTAGGAAAGGTGTGATGGTGAAGGCATAGAGAATAGATCTAGATTTCTTTCTGTCCCTCCGTCTGAAGGAATTGAAAGGCCTGGCCGGATAATATAATTGGTTCCAGGAGCAGTGAATGATCCGGGGAGGGACTTTAAACTTACCCGGAGAAACCTGACGGTACATGCTGGGGAGAGAAAAGAAAAAAGGAAAACAAAATAAATGCAAGTTGACAGGCAAAATGGGGGACAGTTAGGCTTAGTGTTATTACCATGACAAAGAGAAAAGAGCGCAGTGTCTACTCCCTGCATGGAGGGTGAAGAGGTTTAAGGACAGAGCAGCAGGAGATGAGGAAGTGGCACACTGTGCTGTGTGTGTGTGCCTCTGTGTGCTGGTATCAGCCTGGCAACGTGTGAACCGGTGCACGCTTTCTGTCGCTCCCCGTTTCCCTCTGTCATGTGCACGTATGTAATCATACCTCTTGCGAGGCGTAGCACTTTGTCCGCTCCGATATCAATACCGCACAACCAGAACATAACTGGGGACGGCTTGCGGTGGAGATTCTCGACTTCTAACGACAGGAATGATTAAGTATGTTTGTGAGACGCTCGCGCGGGGCCTGAAGTGGTGTTACAGATTGAATCAGCTGCAATAGAGACAACTATCAAAGACTGATAACTCCTGAGGGGCCCTTCAGGCATGCAGGAGACTGATTACTCCACTGCAGGGCGAAAAGTGACATCATCCATGGCTGGAAGCTGTTAGCGAGAGGACTAGCAGAGTGCATGCTTTATATACCATCCTCGCATGCCTCGCACACTGCTTAGCATTAGCATATGACTGATGTGTGCATCTCAACATAGTCGACTGTGCCTATTTACATCACCCGACCACATCAAACGGCGGAGGACAGGGTTAATCTCTCCCCAGAGGTTTCCTGCGGAGATGCAACTTTTCGGCGAGCGAGCCGTCTTTACTACTTTCCAGATCGAAGGAAACGGGCAGCTGGAACCCTGTTTTACATTCACTCTATTCATCGAACGGAACCTAATTCAAGAACAAGCAGCGAAACTAATTGGATGAATCTGTATCAAGGGAGGACTTTCATTCCAAATATTAATTTCTACAAAGCAGAATGTTCTTGACTAATGCACACATCGCCAACAAAACAGCAACAGGGTGCCAGCTGATGCTGGATTTTAATGGAGTTTCTGATTTTTTTTTTTTATTCAGATGAAACCGTTTCATCTGAAAAGCTTTCAGGAAAACAAAAAAGACAAAAATGAAAGAAAAAAATGTGTTTGTCTTCTTTGATGTTTCATGGATGTATCGTGTCTCATAACGTAAATAAATGCTAACTTACGTTGTGTGAGGTTATGATAGTGATGCTGCTCGTATTCATGCATACTGATGCTGAGTTGGGAAGAAACTCTACCAGTCGCAGTTACTTGCTGAGATAATTACCTGTTACAACTCTTACTGATTTGAAGTCCAACACTCCAATCACATCCAGAATAATGTCACAATCGTCTGCAAGCAGCAAGTTAGCTTGGAAGAAAAGCGGCTGGAAATAATCCCATTATTTTGACTCTTTGATTGTATCAAGGCGACAATAACTGTAAATGTAAATCTGTGCAGAAAGTGGCACTAAGACGCTTTTTGCTGCTGAGCCCACGGCGTCAGACCTCCCGAAACACACCAGCATGAGAATCATGTAAATACAACCCCGACCGAAGATGAGCCCTCTGTGGGAGCGGAGGATGCCCCACCAGGTGTGCTTTTCATCCCGACTGTAACATTTACGGATTCGTATGCGGCAGGAAAAAGAAGCCGTCCAGTTTGAAGCCTCAGCTGCGCTGCTAACCAGCAATTACATCCACACAGAGATGGATGTGCGATGCAAGTCTGAATTTTGAGGAGGAAGGAGGCAATTACCAATTTTGTCGAGTGTAACGGGAAAGTAATAAATAAAATGATTAAATGTGTACCAAACCCATAAAATGGGTCTTCACACTCTTGGGTTTGGTCAAATTGAAAAAAAAAAAAACTAAAAAATATATACATTACTTAATCTAAACAGAGAGTGTCCACTTGTGCAGAGTATCATCCCCATTGGTAATCTCATGTTGAAATCATGTACTGCATCTTGGAAGGCTCTTGCCTCCATCTGATTAAGCTTTGCAGCCTCTCATCATCATTTCTTAAATCAAAATTGCATCGTTATCATCGTCCGTCACACAGAGACGGGTGACTCATTTTTGGCAAGTCCTGGACCCAATTATCTGATTAGCCATTATGTTTTCCTGTCCGACTCTAATGACTGCGCTCCAGAATCAGACCGGCCGACATGTGTTATTTTCCTCTTCCTGGCACAGTCTTTTTTCTGTCAATATTTTCTTCTTGTTTGGATTCTCTTGCGCTGGGAATTAGCAGACGCTGCAGGTCCTTCCGCACCATATTGCCCCAGACAGACAGGTTATGTTTTTCCTCACCTCTTGTTTTTTCCGCACCATACAGTGTGACAGTAATCACTCTTCAGCTCAGAAAAAATTCACTGAGCCGCAAGAAACTAAGTAAGAACAGCAGCCGGGCTCCACAGGTTAACAACAACCATGCCGACGTCTGTGTTTCCAGACCGAGCCTTCAGTATGAATCTCACTGTATGCAATAATCTCAGCACCTTGGGCTGTGATTATAAAGTAGAAACCAAGTGTTGCCAGATGCCTATTATAAGAATTATGTTACTGTGGAAAAGATACGTGGTGACAACATGCAGTGATATGGGTTTTTAAAGAGGATCTCCACTCACAGCGGTTAAACAGACCCCGGCAGGTGTTTTAACAAGAGACCTGACGCTAATATTAGTAAATTGGACCGTGCTGTTGTGTTAAACCGGTCTTACTACAGCTCCTAGAAGCCAAAAACGTACTCCTGGACTTGCTAAAAGATGTTATATGACAGAGTTAGAGTCCGGAGAGCTGGAACAGCAAATTGGTACCTGCACACAGAACAATGGAAACGGGCAAACCGGAAGGTGTGAGCTGAAAAATATGTTGTATGTCAATACCAGCATGACATGGAACACAGCGGCGGCACGGAGCAGAGGGAATTATACAGCTGTAAGACGTTTTAGGAACGTGAGCAGTGCAGGGATTAGGATTATGAGTCCTGGGCCACCTAAAACACGACTGTCAAAACACATTTCAGTCACAATTATTGAGTTCCTGTTGCCAAGCCTTTATAACCTCTCTGGCTTTTGACTCCGTCAGCCATGAAACAATGATTACATGAATCCTTTACTGGTAATTTGACCAGAAATAAGAGTGTTAGAATATAACGTTTAAATTTAAAAGGTTAAAGAGGGAAAAATAATATAATAATAATACCCAAACTTTCATATGATGATATAGATAATAATATAGCATCTATCTCTGAGGACGGCTCATTACAGTCCAACTACTTCCAAGCCTCCAAAGCGACTGAACATCTGTATCAGCTGATACGTTAAATGGTGCATTTATTTGGCACCTTTATATCTTAACGGTAATCAAAGCACTTCCTAATGTTGCCTCTTTCCCCCCGTTCACACTCCCACTCACACACTGTTGGCACTGGCGTCGCGGCTGCTACGCGAGGTGCCAAGCTGCTAACACATTCGCACTGATGACACAGCACCAGGAGCAATTAGGGGTTCAGTGTCTTGATCAAGGACACTTTGACACAGTCAAACACGGATGACTATGTTTTCGTATGAGCTGACAACGTTAGCCAAACACGCCTGCAGACAGGAGAAGATCCACCAGGCGATGCGTTTGGATTCGTGCTCGTTCGACGATATCGTGTTGAAGAGCTGGGAGACTTTAAAGCAGTTGGTTTCCCTGGAACAAAAAGGGGGAATAAATAAATAACCACAAACAGAATAAACCAATTAAAAACACTTCGTTATCGACTATCAGCCCAGAAGTTTCCAGTTGGTGTAGAAGAGCAGTTTCAATACAAACTGATTATATCCTGAACTTTGCTTGAATTCCTTTGTGCATATTTACAGAATTATGAACATGAGCTGAAGTGCGGTGTGACAAGGTTGAGCTATTATCTCACAGCTAAATGCACAAGCTGCATCTATAAATGTGTGATGTCAAGGCTTTGCATTTTTTAATATTAACAATCACTAGATGATGTTTTTTCCCTGCAACTTAACTCAAAGGTTTTACCCTGAAAAAAGAGCCTTGAAGAAAGGTTAATATTTCTATTCTTGGAGGATTTTATTTATAATATATATGTTAACGAGGAGGAGGGGGGATGTTTTTCCCTCCCTTGCTCATCAGGCAAAAGGTTATCTTCATCTGCGGCTAAAAGGAGCATAAATTGATATATATTATATATTTATAACGAGGATGGATGATAGTCAAACTGTGAGCTAAAGTAGAAAAGCAGCTTGAGCGACAAGCAGAAGTTTGACTATATGAAGTACGAAATCTCAGATCCCAGCACCCAGATTCAAGTCTGGTGGCCGTTCTTCAACCTGTAGTCAGTTTGACATCGTCTGGCACGTCCGACGCTGCGACCAGCACCTGCACGGTGACGCTTCTTGTCAGGTGTTGCACAAAAGAACAATTTGAAACTGAGCTTTTCCGTCACTTTCTCTCACATAACAGCAGTGTTTAAAAACAGTGGGTGCAGCAGCAGCAGCAGCAGCAGCGGCACTTAGGAAACACTCAAATAAATCCTTAACACCACACTCGCTTCCTACCGAGTCATCTTCTACACTCCTGCAGCAGAATCACACAAAATCAGCACGGATGTATTTTTCCGACCGTGCAGAGAATTAATTATTTTTATTTCATCTGCTGAGAAGAGAAGCGTTTCCTCTTATGCCGGGTTTCTCTGTATTGCAGCCAATTAATTGAACTTCGGATGAATCCAGGCTTCCTTCAACGTGATCCTGATGACAATAGCTGTGATACAAGTGTTCAAATAGAAATGTAGGCACATCATCACATTCCAAGATAGACGAGTGTAGACCGACAGAT
>CAAKHC010013224.1:7566-21416 GCA_901007825.1 Macroramphosus scolopax
CACAAGGCTCCTTTGACGATTGTTGGTCACTGTCAAGTGCAATATCTGAGAAGTGGTGTCAACGTGAATCTAACAGACCTCTAACAGTTCTTCAAGGACATTCTCAGAAAGCACAGGTGTCATTTCTAACAGTCAGTACGTTTCCATGGGCAGCTTACCCGATAACGCAATTACCTCCTACCACCCGCTGTGACCCCCCTGCTGTGGCTTATCCGAAAGTACATGTCGGAGAAAACATTCGAGAAACAATCGAGAAACCGGCCGAAGCATTGCTAACTCCGATCCGCTATGTGGCGCTGGAGCGCTTTTGGCCGCGGTGAGAGTAGAAGAAGAGCGGTGAGCATAGTAGAAGCGTAGAAGAAGAGCGCCGACCGCGTTCGATTATAGTCTTTAATATAGTATTTCTTCAAGCTTTAACCACAGATTCATGACAGGTGGTAAGCCATGGTGTCGTTTGACGTCGTCCTGGAACAACGCCTCCTTTTATTGCGTCGCTCGTGCTGTCTTCGTCTCCTTCCATGTCCGGGTGAAAGTCGCCGGCGGAAATAGTCGCGCATGCGCAGACTGCGTTTCTCGTTACCAGTTTACATTATGTTGGCATCGAGCAACCATCGAGCAACTACCGAGTTACCCAGGTGCGCTTATCCGGTAACGAGAAACCCGATGCTTGTCCGATGCTGACTCGATGTAACTGATATGCCCCTGTTTACATGAATTTGCATAACCCAGATCTTGTCCGGTAGTTGTCTTGTACGATGCTAATTACTGCATGTAACCGCACTGAGTGCTGACTGCTGGCACACACACATACCGAACTGAACCAAAGACCTCAGTCCTGTCATTAGTTACACGTGTGTCAAACATTCATACTGACCATTCCTGCAGCATGCATACACACTCCTGTTTCGACAGGTCTGTATATGAAAGGTGGAAACTGAGAAGTGGAGATGGTGGGGGTGGGGGTGGGGGGGGGTGGGGGGTGTTGTTGAGTGCAGAGGAGGCAGCTGACCGAAGCTTGGTCCCAACAGGTATCACATTGTTCGCTCATATAAAGAGCTTCCTCAATGTGGACAGCAGAGAACAGTCAACCATTCTGTCAGTTCCACTCTCCCAATCACCCCACAATGCACCTGCACCTCACCTGCAAAACTCAGACCACATTCATGCCCGCTATGCTCCGAACGGGGAGCAAATACCTGCAAATCGTCTCGTCCTGGTGCTTTCGAAACACTCGCTGCTGTACCAGACGGGCGCCTTCACAAGGCGTCACATTCCAGTGGAAGCAACGATGGTGTTAAACAACCATTTACGTCGATGTGTCACATCAGCACGCTGCTTTAATCAAGCAGCTTTTTAGGATCCTATTTGCAGTAATGTGTTGTGTTAGCACACGTGCGATGTTAGCACGCATAGCCAAAGTCAGCTTACTTATTAATGGTAGCTACTTGCCAGACACATGCATCATACATACACTGTGTAAATCAAGGTTACACAGTTATCAATTAGTACAGTTGTGTATTATCAGGAAGCTGGAACTGAAACACCTTAAAGGTATGCAGCCTTTTGAATATGTCTGCTGTCAAAAATATACTGATTAAAATGTTTGGTCATTGTTAATTGTACCTGGTATATCATGTCAATTAGTTAATCAGAGGTATATTTATCTTATTATAGTCTGGACCTCTCGGGTGTGGTCACTCACCATTTTCCTTCCGCAATCGGGAGATGAACTTTTTGGGCGGGATGACGCCCACTTTCTTCTTTTGTGTGGCGATGGAGTGGAAGAGGTCAGCCAGGCATGTGAGCAGGTTCTCCTTCTTCTTCTGCTGGGCTTTGTAAGCCAGCACGTTCTCCCGGAAGGGCCGGCAGAAGTAGAGCGCCTGGAGCACTGAGTTACAGTAGCATGTGTTTCCAAACTGACAGGGGACAGGAGGGAGGAAATAGTTTTAACTTAGAACACAATTATTCAATAAACATGAGCAAGAACTGCTTTTGCAATGAATACTCAGACCTGCACCCCTTGTATAATAATAATATAATAACATCCTTTTTTTATAGCAACAAAAAACTAATTAAAACTAAAATTATAAGGAAAATGTAATACTTGAATATACAGCAGTGTGCAAAGATCTGTCAAAATTATACAAACAATAGTTGGAAAATGCCGTATGTATACTTTTATTTTTCAGTGTGGCCACAGTCCAGGATGGTCCCGAGGAGGGAGGGGGCAGGCTTTAGGAGGATCGGATGTGTTGACTAACAGAGCAACAAACAACACGACGTGTTATTCTCGATATATACTAACTATCCAGCAGAGGACATGACTCACCGGGATCCTGTTCTTTGTTTTGAAAATGAAACCAGTGTTTTTTTAGGCAATGACCTTCATGAATGTGGGAAAGGATTTAGTGGGGCTTACATTGACCAATCCAAAGTAGTGTTCATTGATTGGGAATTGCTCCGGGCCGATGTCTTTCTCCAGAGCAGAGGCATTGGTGCCCTGAAAAGACATGAGACAAGGAAACATGTCAAACGTGCTTCGTGAGAACTCGTGATATAACGCTGTTTGCTCGTTTGTGCTTATGTGAAGACGAACGCCAGTTTGACTGTGTGCGTTTAACCAAATGAACAGAGAAAGTTTGTATAGTGAGCAAGCAACAACAAGCAGAGAGAAAGCAAGGAGAGGACGGGTTCTTATACAGCTACTTTGATAAAATGATCCTTTCATGGAAAGTTCAAAGTCTCAGGTTTCCCACAGAACGTTGCGGCTCATCATTGCCTGCACAACACAACTTTCGTTCAGAGTAGACAAAGGATACGGTCTAAATAGGAGCACGCATGTCAAAGTCAGGAGTATTTAATGGCTGATTGCTGAGACAGAGCACTTATCCCTTGTCAGAGCCTTTTCACTCTTCAGAGCTCAAAGCTTTACAGATGAACTGCAGCTTTGTTGAGCGAATACAGAAGACAATTTAGTTTGGGACGGCTTTGACTTTCAATGACTGTCATTTCTCTATGTCACAGCAGTCTTTGAATGCTTCTTTGTTCCAGTGCCATTCTGAGAAGCAGGAACTGTACAGACACACACACACACACACGCACGCGCACACAAACACACACACACGGGGCAGTTATGCGGTAGCCTGATCTAAATCCTTAATTCTACAGCATCAGAAATAACGTTGAGGAAATTCAATGGAACTATACCATCAGTGCACCATACAGTCTATAGAAATAAAACACCCATGCAGCACTAATGATCATTAATTTAAAACAAAAAAGACAAACTTGTTGTCAGAAAGAAAACAGAACAAGTTCTGCTGGAAGAGGAGAAGAAGCTACGAAGTACCACTGGAGTTGTATTATTATTGACAATTATTGTCTGCAGCTAGCTAGAAACTACTCTCTGCATATTCAATACTGTGTATTGAAAGTCAATGCATGTAGGTATTTCATATATTGTGATGTATGCAACATCTGGTGCATGTATATCATTCAATAAAAAATGTTTTTATCTTGGATTTGTCCTGATTAAGTGAGAGAAATTTATTGTAAACTTGATGTCTTGATGGCTGGCAGGCCAGCAGGCCAAGTTCTGAATAGTCTCAGGACCTGCAGCTAGTGTCCTAACGGGGCGGGACATAGCCGAAACCCCACGTGACAAATATACAGGAATTGTCTCGCCAGTGTGTCTGATGTCTATATCCACTGAATGTTCAACTTTATTCTAACTAAAATACATTTTCTTATCAAAGGCATAGTACACGTAAATAAGATTTGGCTGGCAATAGCTACAACACTGTTAAAATGGACACTCAATTTGATGTCATGAAGACTTTCACTGCTCTATGAATGGCTGAGGTGATCAATGTCTGTTCTCAAAAAGATGAGAACGGTGCACTAACATCATTTTTTCCTTCTCTTTCAGCAACAAGTTGATGCTGCTGTTTGCAAATGCATTTAACAGCGTTATTACCTCCACCACGGAGGCTTGTGTGTTAGCAGGATTACACAAACTACCCGGCTGATTTTCATCAACTTGTTGGAGGGCTGCAGCATGGGCCCAGGAACAACCCATTCAACTTCATGACAACACAACCCATTGGAATTGTGGAAGGTTTGAGCTATCACAGTGTATTTCTAGTTTAATTTTCATTCGTTACAAATTTTAGTTGTTTGATTAGATGTGGAAATTTAAAATAAGGTCACTGAAGAGAGTGTAGGTAAATAAACACAGACAGTGATACCAGTAGTGTTAAATAAATGTTATTTAATTTGTCATGTAATTGATGTATCTTAGCATCACAACCAAAACAAAGACTCATATCGAGCAACCCCTAGACTCTTCTCCAATAGTCCATGTATTCATAACCTACATGCATAACTTGTTCAGCAAGCACTTTCTGTGCAAACTCAGTGTAGCTGTAAGCTTATTCAGTCAAAATAAAGAGAAGGCAGCCGTTTAAGTCTGTCCTTACCCATTCTTCACTGTCCCTGAACATAACGTAAACACAGATTAGTGCAGATCCCTGCTCTCTGCTACCAAGATGAAGAATCACATTATGCAATCACAACAAGCTGTCACTGACAGCGCCGCTTCACTCATCTGTCACCCGTCGGACCTGCAAACTGCACACGACCGGGATGTACACGTGTGTGAATGTCTACGACACATGTTAGAAGGAGCTGGGGTGCAGGGCTGCCTGTTAGAGAGTAGGGACCAGAACCACACTGCACAGTGTGTCTAGGTCCAGAGGGGAGGCGACTCACCATGTACACCAACACACACCAGGTTCAACACAGTGGATGCAGGCAGATCGATAGCAACACGGACAACAAGCGAATTACTCACCATATTACAAATGGAGGCGATGTTTCTGACAGTCATTTAGTTTACAGTGTCCCCCTCACCGCCATCTTTATAAAATAAACATGACTCGAAAGCACGGCGACGCTGAAAAATGAAGTTAATTGGCAGCCGCGGCTGAAGGCCAGACTACAACCCCAAGCGTCAGAGAGCAAGCAGACAGACAAGGGGCACCATGCAGCCAGCACGGAGCTGAGAGGCGGCCCGAACTCAGAGTGGACACGGCTTCATCCTCACACACATTTCTTTGATATTACAGCTGAAAGCCGTCAGCGCATCAGTGACCAGAGGACAGGCGAAGTTGCAGTCGGCAGGTTTTTAGCAACAATCAGGAAACAAGCGCCGCAGCCCCGCCCACTAGTGATAATCTCTATAGCTGATTGGTTCAGAGTTATGTATTTAATGGACAGGAGTCCAACGCCAATGACGGACCTGAACGGCGAAGCTTAGCTGAGCTGCAACCAATCAGCAGGAAGTATGTGGAGCAACGTTTGAAGGGGTTGTAGTTTATTTTTGGGACGCGTTTAAAGGGACGAAGACCAAATTCAAAGCCATGAAGCTGTGGTAATTGAAACATTGTACAATATAATCAGTACTGTCCTGACTTGACGTTAGCTGTTTTGTTAAATACTTGATGTATTTTGTCCCTTACATGTCAGGAAATGCTAAAAAAGGAAAGGAAAAAGTGTCACTGTTGTGTAAGTGATGTCTACAAATTGCATGTTTTGAGACTATGCTGGAGCGGTGAGCCTCATTGCTTAGTTACTTACTGTATGACGTTATTCACAATTGTGAAACAAAGTTGTTGCCTATTATTTATGTGTTCTTGTATTGAAAAGGAGGCTGTCGATGTTGCAAAAGCACAGATATCTTCACCCCAAAAATGTTTTGCCTTTTACAGAATTAATAATTTAATATTCTGCACTGGACCGCCAGCTAGCTGACCAAGGCGAAGAGTGTGAGCATTAAAGGGTAAGTGTTCCCTCTGTAGTGCTCTGCAGGAGTCCCATGCCCCCAGGACTCTCTCATTTACAAATGTCTGTGCTTTCACAACAACCCCCCGGCAATTATATCCTCAGCAGTTATAGCTGAACAAAAAGAAAGGAAAACAACAAATACTTATGATTAACATAATTCAAAAGGAACGGAAAAGTAGAGAAGAATAGAAGGACTCAGAGAAAAACAAATTACCGAATAATAGGGATGCCAGTTTGAGCTGTGGAGGATGGGAGAGAGGCGTTTGGTATTCAGCATTGCATTCTCTTATCTTTATCTATGAATATCTGTCATTGGGTGGAAAACAATTGTAGGTTGCGGGCTCTTGATACAAACGTTCCCAGGCTACCTCTTTTTTAAGTCCAGTCAGTATTAATTGAACTGAAGGCCCGTGTGGATGCAGCTGCCCCCTTTTCCTCACTCATGCTCCTTTTAATGTCGTTATCACTGCTCTTCATGTGCTCACTGATGTCTATGATTGCATGAATGACATGCTCACTGCTAAACTAACACGTTCAAAGGCCTCCTCTCATTTAGATGGAGCTGACAGGACTTGTGTATCCATAACATGTTTTTTCGGCAGCCAGCAGGTGAACCTCGGAGGACCTCCTCTGCTCGCCTCAGTTGAGATCAGTGGTTGGGCCAAATGTTTTGGACATTCATGTGGGTGCACGTGCACTGCACGCAGACCGGCAAACACACTGAGGAAAAATATTCTCAGCCTTTTTGCTGTTTCCAGTAAATTAAAAGCAGTAAGTAAAATTCCTGTCGCTCAGCTGCTACAAAGAGCGTGAATTAATTATGACTCTTTTTGTAGTGCAGAGAAAATACTCCTCCAGTTCAGCATCTGTGATTCACCGCAGCCGGTGACATGTTGTCCAAGCCTTTGAAACAGCACAATTATCAACAAATCTTAACACATTTTTTTTGCATTTTGGAAGTAAAAATGCTGTAATGATTCAATTATGTCTTATAGGTTTTATACAATATCACTGTGGATCCATCGTATTAAAACATTCATGTGGCTAAGAGCCTTTTAATCATCAAAGGGTATTCAATTTAGCATGTATAGATTTAAGAAGGTGATAAATCTATCATCAGACACAATAATACATTTTGCAATGAATAAAAAAACACTACACATCTTATAAATGTTGATCCAGGCAAGGAAGCCTCCTCCACAGTTCACCTCAACGATCCCAACATGCACCTGTTTTGCTGAACGTCCACTTTCAGTCACTGAGACATTGAGGACAGCACAATATCTGCATTGTTCTCATTACATAAAGCAGAGAGCAGAAGGTTCACTGTGCTCGTCTAATACAGGCGGCCCTGGAAGCTGAATCTCCATTAAATCATAATGTGAGTGACTCACAAAGCAAGAAAAGGGACACACAGAACCAACATGTAAGAAGTAAGAAATGATGCGGATGTAACATTAAGGAAAGTGTTGAACACTTGTTGTCTGAGAGGCGGTCACAGTGTCAGTAGTTGATAGTGTCAGTCATGCTCTATAAAGCAGTGACCTAGTTTTAAGCCAGCAGCGAGGACAGTAAAGAACAGTGACACTCAGACTTGTTTTGCTTTCAGGTAATTTCTCAAGTAATTCCTGTGATTTGTTCCCATGTGGACAATAAAAGGAGAATGAACAGTGTCTAAAACCCCGACAGAAGCACATCTCATATTACAGATGTAATGACACATATGCCAGTTTAAAATTGGGTCATAAATATGAAACTTGTGAAGACGCCCTCCACAACACACACACACGTACAGCACATACACATGCACCCCATATCTCTTGCAATCTCTCCTCTCATGTCTACTCTTAAGCAGATCTAGATTCCTGTCCCCCACTGTCCTGATCACATTCAATAACAAAAGATGTGTTTGTATAACTTGATGTCGACAGTGAGCTTGGATCTCTAAAGAAAGCACTGGAGCTTGACCCACTTTCCAGTCCTGTGAACCGCATTAATTCAATCTGCCAGGTGCTTGGGAGACTGGAGGTCTGCTGAGTGAACATACTATAGCCCTTATCTATCTGCACACAACAGGGGCTTTAGCACAGGACGATGGAAATCCAGACAGGCTTGGATGTGTTGCTGTCTCAACTGAAGAGTGAAAAAAAAACTTCATTACAAATTCCCTGATTTTGCTGCAGCCCCCCAAATCCCAAGAGTTTTTCCAGCCTGCTGTTGATATTGAGAAACTGAACTGAGGTATAAAACCAGGACATTTAAGGGGTTTGGATGTGGATTAATAAAATGTTCCTTTAAATACACCCATATTTGTGGCGAACACGTTTCCTCTTGAAGGTCAGCACGCGGCAAAGCTTTTTTTAAAAGCTTTTAAAGCAGCAACATTGTGCAGGAATCACCTTGACAGTCTGACGCACATAAAACCGGGCAAACCTTTTTCTTTTATGAGCTCAAGGCGAACACATTCTTTAGAAACAGATCCTCACGCTCACCTTAACTTTCACATCTGCGTCAAACAAGTGGAATATGCAGTATGTCACGGAAAAGGATCGTAATGAGGCAAATCTTTAAGCTTTAGACTTGATAAACACTATTCTTGAATCACATGGAGCCACTAATCTTCTGTTCGGTCCTGCCATGTCTTTAAGTGTTCCTTTCAGTCGTAGCTGATGTGTGAAGCCGAGGAAGGGAGGTTATAGGAGGTGAGTGGCACATGATGCTGTCGCGCATCTTCCATTAGTATGACTGACGTACATCTTTTCACATTTTTATTGTCCTTTGTACCTGTTTTCACGTACACTGTGTACCTTTCAAGAACACCAACACGTATCCCTCCTTCATTGCCGGAGGCAGTTTGGCCTGTCTCTTCTCCTCCTCTACCTCTGTTGCATCCTAATGGCCCAGCGACACCACAACCCCTCCCTGTAGCAGACACAGTGTGCTGGGGGGTAACTGTGTGCTCCTCTCAGTCCTAGTATAGTCCGTGGTGTGTTAAAGGGGCTGGAGAGGTATGAATCCCCCTCATGGTTGGCTGCTGTTAACTCCGCAAAAAATAAATAGGATAATCATCAAGGGAAAGGAACCCAACAAACATTAACAATGATGCCTTAGCACAGCGTTGAAATGTGTAGGATTTTGTGCAGCTTCGCAGATGAGATTACGGTTTGATTCTCTGCTCCCTGCACGTTATACTTTCACTCATGCAATGTTTTATCACTCACTCTTCCTGTTGGGCACCGTCACACGGGACAGACGCTATACAGAGAATGACCCTGAAAACCTACAGGGAGATTCACCCGCCTCTGAATCAGGCACATTCAAGCGGAAATGCTGCATAATCGCTGAGCACACGCCAAAGCCTGGGCGTCAGTGTAGGTGTGTATTTGCATGTGAATGATTGTCGGACACTATAACACGAGTATGTCGTCATGAAGGTGTTGGAGGATCCACTGTTTCTGAGACTCTCTGCTTATGTAGACACACGGCGGAGGCTCCTGGTAGTTTTAATAGGAAGGAAGAGCAATTCATAATGAGCTTGGCTGTGAACAAACACCACGACCTGAGCATGCATGTCAGGAGCTGTGAACATGCGCAGGGTGCTGACGGGTCAGCAAGCAACAGAAAAGCATCGGTGATAACGTGTATCTCAGGTGACACTCTCTCATTAGAGAGGACATTTATGCAATTGTGGTCTCAACACCTTCTCAAGAATGCCTCCTCTGAGTCTGAAGGCTAACCTGAGGAAAAGGGATGAGAAGTAATTCATGGAGGGATTAATGAACCCTAATCCCTCTGAAGAAGAGCCAGGCACCTCAGGCTGCGACGTTCTCTGCATATGAAAAACCTTTGGTGAATTAAATATTGCGGTAAGTCACAACAGGTTGTTGAAGAGGTATTTTTATTCCATTATGAGTCAAACATTATCAAATCATAGAACCTTAAACCACCTGGGAGGTGTGTAGTTCTCCATCTGCAGCCAGTCTCCTGCCTGCCTGGTGTCGGTAACCTCTTTCAGGTCAGAGACCTGCTCACCGCTAACATCATTATGTTGTCATGTCAGTTTTTGTTCCTGTTGGTTTTAGGCATGAGCGGTTGTGCCATTAGATGTGTGTTCACAGGTGTCTAATCCGCCTGTTTTCAGCTCCATTCTTCCCGTGAAAGGTAGTGACAGGACCGAGCCTGTCTGTCAGCTGGCACACAAAAAATGTATTTATTTCTATGCTGGACTGACAGAAAAGTTGCCATGAGGATGACAAAAGATGACAGATAAGAGCAAGGTGTCATAATAACCATAGAATTAAGGTTATGAATGTCATTTCTGCACTTGATATACAGAGATGATGATGGTTGTGAATGAAAACACCAGGATAAAACACTTGGGAGGTGATTTTCTGGGCTGCTCTGTTCCTCGGCTCTTTGTGTCTACTGTCACATGTTCTGCACCAGACTTACTTCAGGCTGTAAGTGCAACGCAGCACTTTCCTGATCCATCACTGGGTTCTTGTTACCTGCAGGCTCAGCGGGTCAACGTGCCCCAGCGAGGACTCTGAAGGGGTTGTGATAATGGTCGCATCATATCTGAATCACAAATGATTTCTCCCTCGGTTGGACACAGCAGCCCCTCCGTGGCTGAGCCGTAGACCACAAAGCATCAACGGTGTCTTATATTTTGTGTAATTACCAGTATGTGAAGAACTCAGATGTGGCTTCTTTTCAGCCACTTAAACCTCTTTTTTTCCACAACAAGGAAGTTTCTTGGAGCCGGTGTTCGACTGGGACTGAGAGATGAGGAGCAGAGAGATGCTTTGCTGAAGTAATGGCGCAGAAAATGAGAGTATATTTCTTATATTTCAAACATTGTGTGTGACAATCTCTCCTCACTCAATGTTTTGGTGTCTGTCAGCCATCTGCTGTCGGCCGACCCTAATAAACCCTAATAAACCCTAATAAACCCTAATAAAGACGTACATATGACGTAATGATCTGACCTTGCGACGGCTTTCTCCCCTGTGAAAAGCAGACTGATTCTTAGATGGTTCACAGCACCACCTCTGAACTGGTGCAAACACCAGTCCAGAACTATCACAACACCCTCATGGGCTCTGGATCAGATGAAGTGAATCAAGGCAGCCTGTCTGTCTGTATTCGACCACAGAGGCTCCAGCATGAGTTCCAGCTCCGTTCAGGCTGGAGAGGCGGACTGACCCCGAGGGAATGAACCACAAACCTCAACACCGAACCTCAAGTCCCACTCCAACTGTATCCACCTCTGTCATACTCTTCTACTCCTTCATAAACAGTCTCCTCATATATTTATATAAGCCTGCAATAAACAGTGATTAAATGTGTTTGTTGTCATGGACACCTTAGTAATAATGATTCATAAAATTAATGCTCAGGCTGAAATTGTTTGTCTGAGATGGATTCAGCTGGAGAATAATCTGTCCAACTCTCTTCCTCAAACTGAACAATTAGGGTTATTATGCTGAATCCCATTCCCGAGCTCGATATTGTGGTCCACCGCTCTCTTTTTTTGGAGGGGGGGTGGGGGTGGGGGTGGGGGTGGTGGAGCCATGTCCTGTTTGGCTAATTAGTGTTTAGCATGATTACAGTGCACATGAGGATGCACAGGTTCAGCCCATCAAAAAGGATAAATGTTATTGAGGCAGCAGTCTGGTCATGTTACTCCAGCCTTTCCTTGAAAATCAACACATTTTCTCTTCACTCACAGGTTTTGCACGTGAGGAGAAAGAAAACAACTTCTCAATCTGTGAAAACAGGATTATCCATAAGTTTAAAGTCTTACCTTAAATACACGCGGTCACATGCAGCTCGGACAGAAACACCCCTATTATCTACCATGGAACACAGACCGCTGTTTATCTGTCGCATGCACACCGACACGCAGGCACACACACATTCATCCTGCCACACTCAAGCGGTTTCGGTGACGGACAAGTGCTCGTCAGTCCTCAGAAATGAGAGTGGAAACCAATTATCCGATGCCACGCCAGAGATCAACAGTGGAATGCAAACAAAGGGGAATGAAATATTTTCCGTCATGTTTCCTTGGAACTATGACTTACCGGCTCACTTCATGAGTAAAAGCTTAAGGCTGGCATTCCTCGAGTGGAGGGGGTCTATTGTCATTCAGAACCGGGGCCATAGTGCACACGACCCTCTGAAAAACACCACCGAGACCCCCCTACTACTGTCGACATTCACAGGTATGCAATTGTAAACATGTTGCAGGTTTACATTTCAATAAAAAAAACAACCTCTCTTCCTTTGTGTGGCCGCTTGTGACTACAGGCAAATACAATTTCCATTGGTCATTAGAGATGCTAATCTGCTTGTAGAGAAACACAAATAAATGAAGAGATGTTTGGACTCCGAGGTGTATTTGAGTGGAGCACTCCCGAAGCTTTGAAGAGCCAGATCACTGAGATACAAGCTCAGCGTAAAATAATTGGATCCCAATTATCCCAATTGCAAGCAATGATAAAAGGCAATGAGAATGCAAAACAACTATCATGATGCTGATAGACATATAACCGTGGTTCATGAGGAACTGCCCTCAGGGTCGTCCCAGGTTCTCTGATATCCCAATTGACTGTCCTTTGAGGGATCAGGCCTCGGGGCGAGTTACGGCCATACGCCTCTTCTCAGCTCCTCTGTAAAAGGAAAAGCCACCTCGGGAAATCAGTCCTCACTTCATCGTCAACAAGGACATCCTTCTGTAAACCCCCCACCCGTCCAGATATTACCTGCCCCTTGTCCCCTCTGCCAGCCCCCAATTAACCCGACATTCCTCTGTCCTCATTGAATATCCCGAATTCTCCCTGACAATTGTCCACACCCCGGCTGAAGATTACCCCTGTTTTACCCTCTCTAACTACCTATTGTCACCTATGTGTGAGTGACACTCGGATCCCCTTGTTGTGCTCTGCTGTAGCTATAATTGTAAGCCTCATTCAAAGGTATTTTAGTGCACCTCTAGTCCTCCCTCAGGGAAAGTGACACCCGAGTGAGGTTGAGTACCTGGTGTGAAACTTATTATCACCAAATTAATTTATGTATAAAACATGTTGTACCAAATCGGTTGTAAACAACTGTCAGGTAAGTCCATATTGTTCTGAATGCAGATATAAGTCTGCATCAAATGAGGGTTTCTTGGCTAAACTCACCTACACCAGCATCCCCCTTTCATTTTCTCTCAACATAAGCTCGTCGCCTTGTTGTTGGAGGACGTCTGATGGCTTTATCTTTCCATGTTTCATATGTTGTGGGTTTAGATAGATAAATGCTGGCACCTCAATTGCATCATTCACATACAAAGTAAAAGCCTGAGCTTAATTTTGCCTCACAAAATGTGACATGTTGGCTATGATGTTTAAAAGTCATCAATCACATGTTTTTACAGCGTCAGAATTCTGTTAGCAAGATAACATGCCCGAGTGTCGTTGTTGGGTGGAGTTTAATATGTGACGGGGTTAGAGGAACAGAAGTATGTGTGCACGTGCACACACCTAGCCACCATGTTTACTCACGGCTCCTGGGCACTAATTTCAGATTTCAGCACAGACGGCTGTCATCAACACTCTTATCAAAAATACATACCAGACCATAATCACGGAAGGACTGGATGCCAAAATACCTCAGATCACATGATCCCAAATGAAAGATGGAAGAAGGAGCATGTGTGGGGCGTGACGGGGAAGGCAATAAGAAAGTGGGGGCACGGACAAGACACAGGACAGGACCAAACATCAGCAAATGTTTCTGCTGCAGTTCAACCTAAAAATAGATTCTTACTGCATGACAGCATTCATGGATCGGATATATAACGTGATCTAATTCGTCTCATCACAGGATGATGAGGACCGGTAGCTCTCACATCCACTGCTTGAATGCTTGCATGACTTCTTGTGAGGTATGTTGAGTGTGTGTGTGTGTGTTGTACTCTTGTGATCAGACTCATTTCAACTTCCCATGAGAAATCATGT
>CAAKHC010013225.1:0-20985 GCA_901007825.1 Macroramphosus scolopax
GACACCACGGCCGGCCCACCGTCAGCCACCGACAGCCTGCGTGTGTGTTTGCATGTGTACTCTAATCACCTAGATACTCATTACCTCGCCAGCTCGCCAGGTCAACACACAACAGGCCGTTTGAACTCTCGACCCACATCCGGCTTCTCATTATTGTCCAAACCCGACGGGCCGGATGACAGAAATCGGAGTTCAGGGACAATATTACAAGAGAGATGATGCCTGTTGAAATATCAAGGTGGTGATTTATTAACCGTTTATCTGGTATCATCATTACAGCTCATGCTTGCTATTTCCATACAGCCTCTGTTGCCCTCGACGCTTGCTAACTTAAACAAGGTTAAATCTTCAGTGACAGATCGTTTTACTTTCCCTCTGAAAGGTTTATTAATTCACTTTCACTTCATTGGTTTGTTTTACTTCCTGAAGCGTTATCTAACCCCGCTGGCATGTTGTTGGACTTGTACGGCCGCCCGACCTTACGGAACATATTGTGCTTTGCGGCTTCACAACCTCTTAAGAGGTTTCTGTCCTGGTGCATAACTCCTCTCACATGCAATCTGTTTTGGGGATGGAGATGTCAATAGTTACGACCCCCCTGAAGCCGCGACCGCGCAGGCAGCGAGACTGCGAGTGAGGCTCACATCTTTGCCGTGCCTCTGATAATTTAAGGATTTTTTTCTCCACGCCAGCTTGTTTTAATTACTGAGAATAAGTGGCAGCATTTGGTCAGGTTTATGGGTCGTCTTCAAAGAGCAAGCTTGGTTTAGACGGACCAATCTGCGGGACTGCAGAGCCATAAATCCAAAGCTGAGCAGCCACCACCACTAACAATGCCTGGGGCAGATGCATGCAACCTAACAGGGGTGGAAGGGGGGAAATCGAGAGGGATCATAAAGCCTATTTTTAATACATCTGAAACATTCAGTCCGACTGGAAAACATGAGATCATGTAAAATGATGAATGACCAAAAAAAGCAAAGACATTGCAATTTTCTTTGAGAGATTTAGACTCGCGTTTGTGGGATTTAAACATCCTTAAGTGTCAAAGAGAAATAAATTAAAAATGTCCTAATCCGGTTTGACAGGAGGAACCGCTTTGAACGGCGGAGACGCTGGAATGTAACGAGGCAGTAATTGAAACAAAGACTTCAGACGTGAAGAGAGGGGAAGATATCAAATTCCTAGAGAAGACTGGGATTGCTTTCTGGATAAAAACTCTCCAACAGAGGAATGAGAGGATGGAGAGTTCCAGCGTGGGGTCAGTGCTGGGTTGGGTTGAGGGGGGGGACTCCTGACTCTTCAGTGAACTCATTTCTGTTCTCATACAACACCCAACTCCCGGCTAATGACGAGAGCCCCGAGGCAGTCGGGGCCTGGATACATTGGCCTGACTGTGCTCAGCACAAACTCAGCAGCCATCAGGCGTCTGCAGCAGCCCCGGCCAACTGTTTTCACTCAGACGTCGACTTCCTAAGAGCAACGAGGAAACGTCTCAGCTGCCAGCGAGTTATTTGTCAGAGGCTTTTACCAAATCACTGAACGCTGAAAGAACTGCTGAGCGATCAGTTTGAAATACAAATTCTCTACATTTCCTTTTTCAGAATCACGTTTCACGGCTCATTCGGTTTGATCCCTCTGCGGGGTGAACTCTGTCGAGGGTCGTCAAAGAACAGCACTCTCAGAGCTAAAATCACCCAAAATAATTTAGTTTGAAACAAAATGACCTGCTGGTCTTGTCAGTCAGCCAAATTAGCTTCTCCTGCTTTTGATCAAAACAGAATTAACAGCGAGAAGACAAGATGTTATTGCACAGCAGGGGTCAATGTCAAGCGGGACGCTTCCACACATGTAGAGTATATTACCCTGAAAGGACATCTTGAATCACGCTGAGCAGGAGACCTTCTTCATCCAAAAAGTAATTAGACTCTCTGGATCTGAGCCTTCTCTTCTCTCTTACTTTCTGCAGAACAAAATCAATTTTGGAAGAATTTGTGGATTCAAGTTAGTCCAGACACCTTCACACGGAGCTCCTCTTCTGTCCTCACTCAGCATGTTGCAGCTGTAGGACTGTTATAGGTGTGCTTCAGAAAATATAAAGGTTTTCTCCACATGTGCAATAATTAATGGCTCTTTCAGAGAGCGATTCCAATCTGCTTGCTGTTCATTTCCTCCAGTCACGGTAACCAAGGTGATATAATAACTGGATTTGATGTTTCAAAAAGCAGCGTAATGTAGCTTTAAGCCAAGAAATATAACAGAACTGCAGTTCCCTCCCTGTTGATCCGACTGAATTTGCATGTGTATCTTATTTTGGCGGGTCAGAGCCACCGTATGTCAGCTCACCAACTCCTCAGCTAAAACCAACCCGACCTGCCTTGTGGTGGGGAAGAAACATGATATAATGAGTCTGGATCATCAGTTAAGAAGAAATGTTTTATTCACAGGTACTGTAAAAGTAAAACACAAGCTGCCATATCATACATTTATACACAGGGTTTGAAAATCCTATACAAAAACAAAGATATTCGAAAATATGAGTTTTGGTATGAAATATGACCTTACATATATTAATTTCTTGGAAAAAAGGTCTTGGTTTGGTTATTAAATGTATGAGCCCAAACCCCACGTTAGCGAGGACTGAAGTAATTGTAAAAAATTAGAATGGTAAAAATGGAGTAGAAATCATTCTTAAAAATGATTAAAAAATCTCATGCAGCATCTTCAGAAAGGGCCTGAGAGAGTCACATCGTTGTAAAAGAAAGTAAACAAATTCATAGGTAAAGAAATCAAAAGTACAACAAAGCCAGTTTGTTTTTTTCTCTCTGAACAATCGTTTTCACCAATCGTCGCTCCTCGTCAGCCTTTTTCTTTTGATTTCCTAACACATTCCGACAGCTGATGTCGTGATTGACGATGTCGCCGTCAGTCGCTCTCGTTCGCTGCATAGTCTCACAGGAAAACCAGCGGTACTGGAGATGTTTCACACCGGTGCAACTTCATTTTAAACATGAAAGAACAGTGGAGGCCCGAGTGTGTCGCTGCCCTTGAAGTCAGTGGTGAGGTTCTAACAGTAGTTGCAGTATTGGAATGCATAGAGCCGAGGCTTGGTAGTGCTTGAAAAAGAAAATCTCCTCTATGCCCAGTTTGTATCACGCTGCAGTTAGCACCTTAGCCCCATTTAGGGAAAGCTCGGGCAGCCTGATGAGCACTGCTGTCAGTGTAACTATTCATCACGCTATTCTTGCAGGCGAGTTTCAGGAAAGTTCGGTCTCCCGGGGCTACATGAACACATGTCGAGGCACCGGAGAGAATGGCTGAATCAAGAATAATCACACATTATCCATCACAGAGGCCCTCTGATTGATATGTTTTGGTGTAATCGCCAGCCTGATAAACATCCACCGACGTGACTGCTGCTCTACCTAAGTGCATCCACTGAGTCCCGTTTGGATCAAGGCAACTGGAGGGAAAAACATTCACTCAAACATGCAGAGCTTTCACCGGCCAGCTGGCGGGCCGAGAGTGAAAAAACAGCAAAATGCAGTCCGTGATGAGAAACCGGTTTGAAAATCTAGAAAAAACTACAGAAAGCAGAGATAACATAAGGCGCAAGAGGCTGAATGAACATGACTAAAAATGCTGACTGAGGTTTGAAACAAGAGAAAAGGCAAAGTCTGGGAGCGCAATAACATTAGCTTATTGCTCTTTCTTTTTTCCCCTTTCTTTTTTCCCTTCGAAGGATATTTATACACACCACGTAATCATATAAATACACTTTACAATGCAATATAAAATATTTTTCTTAAAAGCAATATGTTCAGGGTTTGCTTAGGTATGCTTAGGATACCTGCACCGTATGAAAAATAATGACTTAAAACAATAAAAAAGGCACTTCCAGGTGTTGTTCATTGACTCTTGAGTAATTGATGGCCACTGCTTCGCCCGAAGAGGCGGAAGCGTTTGTGCTCACGTTTCGTTTATCTGCCATTATAACATGTCCTGGACAACGAGGCACTGTAGCAAGGTGGTTAGGATCTCCTGTTTTCATGCAAAGCTCCTCTCTCGTCTCCTCTCTCGCTCGTTGTTCTTCATCCCAGTGATTTTTCTATAAAACCGGCTGCTACATTTCATCATCCTTCGTTTTTCTCACTTCCTCGTTTCTCCGCGTCTCCACTTTCTTTTGTCCCTCAGACTTCCACTTCCCGCAGTCCCTCCGGGGCACCTGATGTCTGCATGCTGATGTCGAAGCAGGTCACCATCATGACACGTGACTTGCATAGGTTGACGCAAAACTCCAGGTCCTCTGTGACCTGGGCCAGGACCTCCAGGTACTCTGGAGACTCTTTATCCAGATTCTTGTCCACGTCAACTGTTGAGAAACGTTAATGAATAGAATATTAGCCGGTTGTCATCGGTGAACCTTTACAAATGGACGGGGACATAAGAAGGACTTACACTCTCCAGTCCACTTGCTGGGGTCCATCATCAGCCGGGCCTTGGTGTCCTCCAGCTCCTCCAGCAACACCTCGTGCTTGGCTTTCAGTTCCCTCACTTGCTGCTGCCTCCTCTCCAACATCTTCAACTTATTGTTAAAATATAGCAGGCCCTGAGAATAGAGGAGACATCGATCAATACTGTGTGGATGGAACAGTTGCAGGATGTTAACAAAGAATAAAGATAAATAAAGAAAACAAAGACGATGGTTTACCTTGTCAACATCCTGGAATGGTTGCTGATCGAAGCAGAAAGAGACAAAAACACATCAATCACAAATGATTCCTATATTTTTCATCTGTAAATAAAGTGATATTCATCAACACACTAATAAACAGGAAGTGGACAAATCTGCTTTCTATACGCAATTTTTTATGTTCTGTATTTTGCCAGCGTGGCGTCAAACGTCTGTCCTCTGTTGGAGCCTGCGAGGGAGTTGGATGACACCGTGGGTATCGAGCGTCGCTGTTGTCTGTGTGGCTGCTGGTGTAAAGTGTTCTGTTTCATGCTTCAGCAACATGACCCTCCTCTTCCTCAGACCGGGGGGACGTTTCATCACAATAGAATGTGTGTTAATCTGACATGAATGCGTCTGAAAGAACTTGAGGTGTTTAAAGGAATTTAATTAGTTCTTATCGCGTCGAGTCAACAGCCCGAAATATAAAGTATATCATCTTAATAAATATATACAGGAAAATGAGACACCTTTATCCAAATTGAAACCACTATTTAGGTGATTTAGTACTTTTCTTAACAAATCCCAGACCGGCTGCGCTGAACTTGTGGGAGAAGTTAATGATCCGCATAAGAGGAGCTATAAAAAGCCATCAGGCAGCCAGTGATGAGTGCTTGCGGTGAGTTCGGATGGTGCTTCATCACACATTCCCTAATCCCACTGGCTCCTCCCAACATCTCTTCAGTCCCACTCCCCCTACATCACAACCCACATCAACCCGTGTCATCACACACATCCAGACCAATTAACCCTCCGTCCATAATTGCCGCGTGAACTCTTGACATCGCTGAGGAGACAAAATACCGAGCTGGAGGAATCTCGACATAAACATTTTAACTCCGGGATTTGTCACTGAGCTGGTTGAAGGTCAGACGTCTCAGACGTATTAGTCCTGTCTTGTTCTTTAAAAAGAAACTGGGAAGAAGTGAGCTAAGACGTTCCCACAACTTGCTACAGGCGGAATATATTGCCGGGGCTTAGCGAGTGGGATTCATAAGAACCTGACCCAGACGGTACATCATCCGAAACAAGTGCAGCGCCACGGGGGGACACGTCAGGACTGACACTCCGCTCACCTCTGTAGTTTCCTCCTGACGCCGCCTCTGGAGCCGTTCCACATCATCGATCTCATACACCTTGATCTCAAAAGGCTCCTTCAGCGGTCCAGACATGGGGGGCAAGTCCACCCACTGGCCGGCTGTGCTCACTTTTTTCCCCAGCGAGGAGGTTTCGGGGAGCGGCGCCGGGATAAGACGTCTTCTCTGGAAGCCTACACAAGACACAAGTTACGTTGGTTACATGCAATAGCAGTATTTCAATGTGTAGTTCCTTAGCGGTAAATGCTAAGCTAAATATATCATCAACTCACCATTCGCTCTCTTCTTGGGATACTTGGAGTTCCTCGGTCTGCCTGAAGACGACATACCGCTCTCGCTCATCGAGTCGTGGGCAGAGGAAGCGCTCCCCGTGGCTTCGCTGTCGCGGATCATGCTCTCATATCCGCTGCTGCCGCCGCTGTGGTAGAACAGAGCCGTGCGGCCCATCGCTGGCGGCAGCTCCCCGCTCAACACGCTGCTGTTGTCACTGCCGTGGCCGCTGCTGTAGCGCTGCGGCCGCCTGGGCGCTGTGATTTTGCTGTACGGGGAGGGCAGCATGGCCACGGGGGACTTGTCATCGCTCACGTTCACCCCGCTGTCGTTCCCGCTGTCTGAATCCCCTGAACCTCTCATGTGTTTGCCTGATATGCTGCCGGTTGCCAGCTCGCTCACACGGCTGTTGGCGGCCCTCATGGCCTGCTTGGTGCCCATGATAGTTCCTCTCCCGGGCTTGTTGCTGGCGGCGGCGGCGGTCCGAGGAGCTGATGTCCTCCCTGATGGAGGAAGGTTGGCGTTGGTGTTTCTGGTCACAGCACTGGCCAAAGACTTGGTGGAGGAGCTCAGGCCCTTGGAGCTGTTGGCTGACAGCGAGCGTGCTTTACTACCGCTGACCGCTCCTAATGCTCTCGGGCTTACGGACACTTTTACTTGACCAGGTTTGCTTATATTTCCTCCACTTGGGGAAGACGGGCAGGTAGCGATGGGAGAACTAGATGAATTGGGAATACCGAATCTGGGAATGGACCTGCTGGATTTGCCGCTGCTGCTGCTGCCCAGGCTTGCTCCACTATTCTCCCTGCTAAGCGCAGCCCTGGAACCTGATAAAGACAAGCTTTCACACCTCTCCAGGGACATTTGGCTGCCGTAATGCTGCCCGGCCTCGCCTCTGGACCCTCTGGCCTTCAGACTCGAGGTAACTTTGGCTGTGTTAAAGTCCGATTTCAGGCTGGAGGTTTTGAAACTGGAATGCTCCGCTCTGTGGCAAAGCTCAAGCTCGTCCTCTGACACAGCTGCCCGTGCTCCAATACTCCTGCCGACCTCCCCATATGCTGACTTTAAGGCACTTTGGGGCAGCAGAGTCTTCGTCTTATGGTCAAGACTTGACTTTCTCACCGGTGGTGGAGGAGGTGAGATGCAACCAGGCTTCGGTAGATTGCTTGATTTCTGTGAGTTAGCCTTGTTGTTTTTCCCCAGAGAGGAGAACTTAAGGCTTGCGGTAGATGCAATACTATCTTGGGTTCCCTTGTAGTCTGCGAAGGAGTGGATGACGGGCACTGTTCCCAGGGTGGTGGCACCTCGTCTCAGCTGAGGCATTTTGCTCGGGGGATCAGATTTCTTACTGGCTGACTTCTCACAGCCGTCGACCACCCTTTGGGATGAGGTAGGCCCCTGCACCTTGTGTGGGCGAGGTACACTGCTGCAGCTGTTGGCTATTTTGCTTGACGCGATGCCACTGGGGGGGTTTCTAATGAACTTGCTGGTGTTGCTGGAGTCAGAATACTGAGGTTCCGCGTGGTTGTCCATGCGCTGCCAAGGATCTTCCTGCTTCCCCTCTTGCCTTGATGGCTCCCTACTGCTGCTGCTACTACTGTGAGAGATGGATGAGGTAGGTTTAATCTTCCTTGGAAGACTGGAGTGAACTATGGAGGGGCTCTGTGGAAGTTGGGAGGAGCTAAGCAACTGAGCTTTTGTTATTTTGGATGTGAATCTGAGCGAGCCCGTGGCTGATTCTGGAGACGGGGGGCACTTCGTCAAGGATAGTTTGCTGGAGGCGGCGCTGTCGCTGTCCAGTTCGGAAAAACTAAATCCGCTGTCGTTTAAGGAGTTCTTGGCATCTCTAGGAGAAGATACGCAATGGAACATATCCAGGGAATTGAAGTAAAAGGCGGCCTCCGGGCCCATGTGTTTGGCCTGTGGAAGGAAGACGTCTGTAGAATGAGCCCCTTCGGTCTCCGAGGTGCAAACACTAACATCACTGAGCCAAGAGCTAATTGACGAGCCCCTGGTATCCCGACACTCCATCGCTCCCTCCTGGAGGGGTGTCACCAATGCGATGTTCACCTCCGAGCCTCCCACTGTCGATGTGTAAGCGTCAAACTCATCATTGATGCTGCTGATGATGCTGACAGGTCGGGAGCCGGAGGCCAGAGCCTGAAGGGAGCAGTCACTGTTAAAGCTGATGATGCTCGATGGTCGACCCTGATCGACGATACTGCCTATAGACAACTCCTCCACGACGGTGAACACCAACTCGTCCTCTCCATTTAGCTCCACAGGCTGCTGCAGGGTTACAGTAGCTCTGAGGAAGTCACGATCGAGACATCTTTCTCGTAAAGTGGAGCCCACCTGGCACACCTCCACGGGAGCTCGGAGCATCCGGGGAGTGAAAGGATCCCTCCTCTTCACAGCTTGGTGGCTCATTCCCACAGGAGGCATTCGGGTGTTGGATCTTTCCTCCTTCGCTGCACTTTCCTTGCTGTAGTCTTTCTGCTGTGATGGAGGCGGCTTCGGCGAGGCTTTCTTGTTGAAGTAGACTTTCTCTCTTACCACAGGCTCAGAATTAGCTGCTGAAGAAGTCGCTGATACATTAGCGCTAACGGGGCTTTCTGATACCAAGTTCTTCTCGCCATCAGCACTCGTTCTGCAGATATTCTCAACACTTTCTGATGGTGCCGTTTCTTCTGGTATGCATTGCCTTGAAATATCCAGTTTCGATTTAGTGCTGGGGCTGCAGAACAGCTGTATGGCGACAGCTTTAGGGGACTGTTTGGGCGAGATGCCGTCTTGGTTGCGGGGAATATTTGCTACAGTCTTTGGTGAAACGGAGCCTTGGGCCTCGTTAGGTTTGTCCACCATGGGGCTGGCCTGGCTTTGCTTGCCCTCTCCAACAAATGCAGTGGGTTCCTCACTGCCGTCGATACACTCCAGCCTCTCCTGCAGCTCGGCAAACGTGTTGCATTTGAAGAACTGATCTCTGTCCATGGGGCCGTCTTTTGTAGACCTCCTCTTGTTCAGAGAGGGGATGATTGGAACAAAGGCAGGTGGGCCTTCGTTGTCACTGAGCTCCCTGTCTGAGATGGCGGCTCCCCCAGGGCCCACGTAAATGACAGTGTCACAGGACTGCTCACTACTGGAGGAGTAGTCTGGGTCATTGAGCAGGGAGGGCAGGTCAGGGTCCAGGGCTACCGTCCGTGGGTGGAAGGGCCTGAGGTGAGGGGGCCGGCGGATCCTCCCCTCCTCACAGGAACTCTCCCCCCCAGATGAGCTGGATGCATACTGCAGAGGAGAGCAGAAGAGACAGATGTTATTAGAACAATGTCGTTACCCTACGACAGTTATATGATTCTATCTTCTAAAATATTAATACAACAATCCCGTCTGTCTAAAACCGGTTAACTGCGATATTAATCTCCATATTTAAATCAATCGCAGGGCAAATATTAATTCCTGAAATCACCACCATTCATCCAAAGGTTAAAAGTTCACATCAATAGCAACAGAGATATTAATGTCAATAATATGAATTGCTGTATGTGGACTGCATTATAATGCCTGGAACCAAATAAACACATGCTGTCATTCCACCTAATTATCAGAAGCATATATTTCCCTAATCCCAAGGAATGCATGACACAATTCCTCAGGCACTGGTATTGATCACATGATTATGTGCTGAGGAGCCGAGAAAAACGAGCTCTGAGTTACTGCTGTAATAATCCTTCATTTGGAGGGATGTTCACACGTTATTTGCCTAATAGCTCCAAAATTACAGGAGGACACGGGAAGAAATACGATGACTGTAATTAGAGTTGCGGTAGATATGATATAATGTAAGATAGCGATTGATCATTCATACACAGCTGTCAACATCACATAGACACGGTTATTACTAGGAGTTATTTAGACGTCGTATCTGGAATTTCAGACAGTTTATCAGATCGTCCTCGCATATGCTTATCCAGATTCCTCTTGCTAATCGGTTCATCAGTGTACCTTCGATTTCTTTTTCCTCATGCGGTGGATGCGGGACGCCAGCTGGATGGTGTTGAGTGAGTCAGCGTAGTTGGCCGGAGAATCGGAGATGTGGGCGATCATGGTGGTTCTGCAGTTGATGTTGCCAAGGGACTCCCTCAACAGCATTGTCAGTTTGCTGTCCCTGTTGAGTTCATATTTTTATTAGCAAACCGCAGCATCATATTTCACCGTGACAATAAATTCAGCTGACGTGATTTCAAATCACTCACAGTCGCCTCTCTGAGATGAAAAATACGACCGAATGACAAGTCATTAATCTCCTTGTATAATATAATCTTATGCAACGTCGTTGAAAGCTATTATATGAGATTTACTGAGCAAACTAAATAAATAGACGCACAGCGAATGTGAAAGATGACAGCACATGCTGAGACTTGCCTGGAACCTGTTTGCAGATGCTATAAAACAATGAAAGAATGAAAACGAACGGCGGTTTCTTACTTGTAAGGGACGTGTTTCGCTCCATTAGCCAAAGCCATGATGACATTTCCCAGTGCGTTTAGAGAAAGGCACGCACCGCCCCCTCCGTCTCTGCTTTTACTCAGGATCTTTTCACAGCTCCCCAGGTCGATGAGGTGCAGCCTGCTCCGTCCGCCTGACACTGAGCCCACAACAGAAGAAGAAGCGGTTGAGCACAGCGAAGGAACTCCTTCTCTGAAGTCACCTCCTCTCACACGGTGTCGTGACAGGAGCGGCACGGCTCCGGCCGGTGACTCTCAGAGCTGTCTGACATTTCTATGAGTAAGATTCTCACACTCAGGTGATTCAAACTCCTGACAGATGTGCAACTCCTGGAAGTCAGGAGACTCTGGTGCTCCGTCCTACATAAATCAGTCAACCACAACCCAAAACATCGAAGGATGTGGAGTCATCCTATCTGATTAATCTTCTATGGAGAGCAGGAGATCTAATGGATGCATCATGCCCCTCTGCAGATGAGGCATCAGGCTCAAACTATAAAACAGTGCTAAATAAACATGAAGCAACATTCTGTTACTGGAATTAATTATATAAATTGAATGCATAACTGGACAGGTGGCTTGTAGTACCACCGCATATAATTATACATGTAGACATTTAACAGCACTAACTTCCTCCCTTGCCGCTCTTCTCCATGCGGTACTGGTAGATGTGCAGTGTGAAGAGCATGTGGGAGTTGCGTCGCTCCTCCTCGTCCGCGTCGGGCCTGCTGGTGCTGCGTGCGGATATGGCTGCATCCAGGAGGAAGGCTGCCTTCTCAGCCGTCGGAGCATGAAGCTCGCTCTGATTCTGGAGCTGCAGGACGGAAAAGGGGAGAGAGGGCAAGTTTAGGCTGAGCATGGGAGACCAAACAGTGCTTGAGATGGAGGACACATCTGAAAAGGAGACAGGAGAGGAGAGGAAAGAGAAAGCCAGTTAATTGGACCCCAGTACAGATTTCTTCCCCGTTAGATTGGGTCTCGGGGGCAATTAAAAGAGCAGATATGCACACAGAGGGAGGAGGATTAGGCGAGGTAATGGTGGAGCAGGAGGCAGGGGCGCGTTCTTTACCATGGATGTGATGATGATGTAGTGGTGAGATAGAGAAATGAGGAGAGGAGGAGGTCAAAGGGAGAAATGAGGCCGAGGGCACCATGAAGGGAGCCGACATGTGGCTGCTGAGAGGAAGAGCAAATGTGAACTTCACAGAACTGCACAGGCTTTGAAGTAAGTGTCCATACAGATCCCCAAAAACATCTGACAGCAACCAGTGAGTACTGTCAAACCTACAGTCCTCCCCCATCCCCCAATAATACTTCTATTGTGCTGGAGTGCCTTCACACAGGTAATAGATGCTAATGGATGCCGAGTCAATATAAAGGTAAGAAGAAAGCCATCAATACTACGGATGGTTCAGGTGGATATATGAAGAAGGATTTCAGAGGCAGGTAGGATAGAGAAAGATGGACTAAGAAGACCTGGGAGATTTGAAAACACATAAGCCTAAGTCAAACATCTTCAGACGAGGAAGAACCGGAGAGAGAGAGAGAGAGAGAGAGAGAGAGAGACAGGCTGACATCCAACCCACACAGAAAATGAAAGGATCACTGAACAAAGAAAGCCTCGAGAAGGGGAAAGCTCCTCACCTGAGTGCCACAAATGGGATCCTCTCTCAGGTGGATGCCTGGGGACTGGCCCTCCTGGAGGCTTCCTGTCGACGCCTCCGACAGCAAATCCTTCAGCTCCTCGTCTTTCCCGAAGATTTCCACCGCAGACACGCGGACAGAGAAGCGTGTGCCCGTCTTCTCCTTGCGCTCATTGATGAGCTTGAAGAGCCAGGAAATGGCACAGGGCACGATGCCTAAGCTCTGAGTGGAGCTGTCTTTGCCAATCATGGTGTATGTCTTGCCTGAGGATGTGTGAAAGAGAGAGATGGGGGGGTATTTATTCTGGGTTCGGACTGAAACGATTTTCATAAAGCTGTCTGAAACGGCAAGAGGAATAGATGATTATTTTCTAAAGCTTATTGTCTTTAACAACTGCTGATGAACAAGAAATATAATAACGTCTAGCACGGGGGTTCAGGATAACCTCCAGGACATCCCGAATAAAAACACACGGCTTATCCAAGGCCCGAATCAATAAGCAGTCATTATGAGGAGAATTACAGCTGGTAAAAACAGTAGCATGAAGAGAGCAGGACCTTCGGGTGAGAGCACTGCCCAGGTCAATTACTAAGATTTTAATTACAGGCTGAGCCCTGAAGCCTGGATGAATCACTTTACCCCTCAACCCACCTCAAACTCACTACCCGTTCCTCTCCTCCCATCTCTCCTTCCCTGATTCACCCCAGAGCGCGGCTAAGCCAATTGCGGACATCAAGTGTGGCTAACAAACGGCAATGAGGGTTCTCTTGTCTGATCTCTTGCCAGCGAGGAAGCTTACCGAGCTTAACTTGGCCGAAGCAAAAGATGCAGCCGTCTGCACCGTTCACCACCGACTGGATGACCTCGGCTACCGTCCCTGAGCACACCTCAGCCTGCGAAGAAGATACAGAGACAGCGTCCGTTTACAACCCAGAGAAGATGGAGAAATACTATAAACAAGCATACGTAGGACAATTACTCCATAAGTTATTCGACATCGGTTAAACACACAATATTTCTTGCAGTGTGTTTATTTGTGTGTGCTGCAACACATCGGTTTCCCCGCGGGCCCTCTGGGGCCGGGCCTCTGCAGCAGGAACCCCCTTCCCATACATCACACGGCAAACAAGGCCTCTCACTGCAGAACAGCTTGCTGATACTGTTAGCCACCAGCAGTGCCGTCCCAGCGGCACAATCTAGCAGTTTGGCCCCGGCGCTGCTTCGGCAACAGCTTACGCCGAAGCTATCAGCAGCTTATTTAAGCAAATACTTCCTCCGAGTGGGAGGATGGATTGATGGATGTTAGGTTTTTGGGTTATTTTGTAGTGGGACACATAGATCCAATCGCCAGTGGAGAGAGCAAGGTCTGCTCTTAAGTCACCATATAGTAAACATATATCTGACCTTTGCCTTTGTTCTCAGTGGGCATGCCTGCTGTGGGCTGAGATTAGATATAGCTTTACTATGAGCGGAGAGGTTAGATATAACTGGAGTGGATTCAAACCATTCCCCAGAGGGCTTAAAAGGCCCAGCTGTTAGGCCCACCCTGGTAAGAGTGCCCCCTGACCCAAGACAGGCATGTTTCTCTAAGCCCCTGGCCACACCCTGTCGGAATCAAGACGTTCCTTTTGCCCTTGAGAGGGTAAAACCTTCACACAACACATGAAAACAGAGATACACACATAAACACGTGTATTTATCTCCTTACTTGTGAGGCATCCTGGGTAAAAACAGCATCAAAGGCGAATATCTTTGGGACGGCCACGGTGGCGGATCTCCGATGGCCCGAACTGGAGTGCGGGCTGGACGCGGGGTCGTAGAGGGTCAGCTGCTTCTTCCTGCTGTCCACTTTCAAGAAGGACAGCGACTCGGACGAGTCCGCAGCCTCCAGGGACGGACAGATTCGCATCATCACTTTCACCTGAAGCCCAGAGTGAGACGGTGAGTATTGTTAAAGATACAGAACGGTACAGTACATATATGTATATATACACAGAGAGATTGGATTACACACTGAGAGCACGGCTCAGCGTTGTGCATTGACATCACGTCCGCTATGTCAGAGTTGATAGACACCCAATGTTACCATGGAAACACTCCGTGTTACATTTACCGGCCCAACCAATTGGTCAACATGTCGCCTAATGGTGTCAGTAAAAGGCAGCGAGGTACGTATTGAAAGTCAAAGCAGGAAATGATGGAGATGAATGTGTGTGGAGCTCCATGCTGGGGGATTATCCCTCTAGCGGGTTATTTTCTGGACTAGGGGCAGCGCAGCAGCATGGGAGTGCAGGAGCATATGGCCCCCCTCTTATCCCACCTACTCACTCTTCCTCCTTCCCCCCCTCCCCCCTCCCCCTCCCCTCTACAGCAGATCTACATGGAGAGGCTCGAGCACGCAGCCTGTTGCATTCTGATGTCTGACATTCACTAAGCGAGCTCCCAGTGTTAACACACATCACAGACAGGGTGAACCAGGATGACAGCTTATTTCAAAAGGCATTGATTTTGCCACGAGTCTGACAAACCTGTTCATGTCTAATGTTATCACCATGGTAACAAGAGTTTCGTCGGCGTGCCGGTTGTGTGCGGCGGCTCAACTTACATTCAGACAGTAAAGACGTGTCCCCGTTTCCTGCCTCCGCGACGACGCACAGATGTGCCGTGTGTGGTCGGTGTGGGTGCGGTCCCAGAATTTAAACCCCCTATTTAGGCTGCAATTACCTTCTTTTGAAACGATGACAATCAGAAAAGCTTTTACTGTTTCTCCAAAGACACTGTGGTAACATCTGTGAGTGACATCGCACATGAGTGACTCTTGAAATACGTCCTTGGAGTCCTGTTATCCATCTACGGTCTGATGCACACTCGAGGATTCCAACATCTTAAACCGATTTAAAGAACTTGGCAGATCACATAGCAACAGATTTAGCTTACTTTAGGTATTCAATGCTGAGTGGCGATTCCAGGGAGTCATATATAAACGAACATGGAGTCGGACTGTAAATACAGCCAATAATTTGGAAGTAAGACACTCTACAAATTATACATCAGCTGGACTTCATGGCCCCTTTTTGAGAGACACCTGCTTTGCTCAGCCTATCATCCAGACAAAAGTTCCATTCCCCTTATGACTTGTATATAAATACTGCTGCAGACTCACAAACAATGTCACAGGAAATCCCTTTCTTTCAGTGAGTGAATTCATCTCAGAGTCTGCAGGCCAAATGTAAACTCTTTATACTCCGCAGGGGGGCTGTTACTGTGACTGACGTGTGCATGTGTTGAGCAGATTACATTAGCTATGACATTTAAAACTGGGCTTCCACATACGACTGCATTCTCTCCTTCACACACCGAGAGGCTACCGGGCGGGCTAATGCCTCCGCTTTATTTATGTTGGCGGAGAGCCGGCAGAGGATCGGCCACAGTATTTTCACACCTCAGACTCTTGTCCTAATGGCCGCTTGTTTCGCTGTCCCGTGATCCCCCACAAAATCCATTAGTGTGGGTTGGC
Source organism: Macroramphosus scolopax (assembly GCA_901007825.1). Classification (NCBI taxonomy): domain Eukaryota; kingdom Metazoa; phylum Chordata; class Actinopteri; order Syngnathiformes; family Centriscidae; genus Macroramphosus; species Macroramphosus scolopax. The sequence goes on from CAAKHC010013225.1 coordinate 15,766, forward strand.
AACTCTTCATCCACTCGATGCCTGAAAGCACCATGTGTAGGTCAAGAGTGGCTGTGACCCACATAGAGTTGATGGAGGCAAAAACAACGCCACTTATTCTGATCACTTCCTTAAAATCAGTCCATTCATGTCGACATATGTACGATATACCTCGGCTGTAAGCTGAAGGAAGCTTGTTATTAACACTGTGTATTGAGTGTTATAGGGTGTTTATGTCTGGACGGCTGACAAAAGAAAACCCACTTCCTATCCAGGTGGGACTTCGTCTTGTTAGGGGACTTCTGCTATATAAATACAGGACGCCAGCTCAGACAAACAATACCCGATAAACCACAAAGGAAGAGTGATGTGTTTATAGAGCTTTGTTTAATGACCGCCTATTGCTGCCGCCCCAACTCTCATCCTCGCACGCTCATTACCTCAAAAGGAATTAGAAATCCTGCGGTTCCACCACCGATCTGTGAGTTATAGCTCTGTATTCTGAGAGAGGAATGTTCATCTCGCTAAACAACCGGCATCAGGACATTCCCGCAGCTTATCTGCCTGCATCTGCATGGACTCACTGGACGGCCACTCTGCATTCCGTCCTTCGAACATGTGTTTGTCTGTAGGTGAGGTGGGAGTGTGGAGCTGTGTGCCTCACCTTTCCCATCCCCGGGTTCTCCTTCACTTTGGACACGGCTCGGAGCAGGCATGGCGGCGCGGGAGGCGGCGACACCTGCAGGATGCCGCTGAAGTTGGTGGGGTAGATGGAGGGCTCCTGTGGGTGGAGCAGCGACGGCTGGTGCTTCTTCCGCTTGGAGGAGAGGTTCAGCTTCTGAGCTGCCCTGGAATAAGAAAAGAAAAGCCCAGAAGTTGAAGCTCAACCTTGAAAAAACCGACACGCCAGAACGCTTATACATAAACAAAGGTGCCCGACCGAGACTGTATTGATTTTAAATATCTAACTAAAGGTCAACAAGCTCATTTTAGTTTCCAAAAGTAAGCAAAATCAGTAGTGAGAGAAACTCTACACCACCCGTGGACCATTCCCCTCTTTTATTCCAACTCCCCCACAGAGAAAGATAATGTTCTCCACTTTTCCAAAAGCCTAAAGACTTCTCTTATTTCTTCACTTTTCTTTCCGCATATTCCACAATTCCTATGATCATCGTCTCCCAGTCGAGGCTCTTCGCCTGTCAGGGAACCAAGTATGAGCTGCAAAAAGCAGCGAGGCAAAGTGAACTGCAGGTATTTATCTTGATCAAACACAAAACAACCGTCATGGACGTGGACAGGCAACACTCTCCTCTGGGACAAACTCTCGTCTCTTTACTGAAACTAAGCAATTATGACAGATAATATTCGCCTGTGATTTCAAAGTAAAAGCTGGGACACGCACTGCTTGTTAAGGGTTTTGTTCTTTTACTAAGAGGAAGCAGGGAAGCAGCAGCATATGAAAGGTAGTGAGTTGAACCCAACCTGTCTTTACTTTATTTCTATCTACATTAGAGAACAGCCCTGCTGTGCTGGGACCTCACAGCACTCTGCTGTAACACAACCACGACTATCATCCTGCCTCCTTGCTCACCAGTGCCGACCGAGTCAGGCCCTCACACTCCTTCCTGCAGCAGCAGTATCTGTGCTCGGCCTGCAGGGAATCTGACCAGACATCCAGTGGTTCCACATATGATATCACCCCGGTTCAGCTAACGCTTCACCTCAGCGGGGAAATTGAAGGTCACAGAGAAAAGTAATACCCCCGAGGAAATTCAAATGGACTCAAATGGTTTTGACTAAAGCAGCTGGATTTCACAGGAACGAGGGGAGGACAAAGAGGCTGCTGTCAACTGCTAGTCGATAGTGACGGATTAAAAGATGGAGAATATGTTGAGCGGGCAAATAGAATTAGAAGAGCATATGAAAATGAAAGAGAGAGAGAGAGCAGATCTCGGGGCGTCCTGGTTGGTCGGCATCAGTTTCCCGAAGAGGCCAGCCTGAGCTCATTAGTCCAGCTCTGGGCTCCTCCGGACAGGACTGGGTGGGCTGCTGCCAAAAACACAACCCCCCCTCCCCTGTCGTCTCCCTGCTTCCTGGAGTGACAACCGGCCCCCCCCTCCCCTCTCCCCTGTGCGCCCCCCTGCAGCGACAGCCCTAGAGCACAATCAAGGAACACACTGCCGGCTGATGGAATAATTATTGCATCCAAGAAGGCTACAGGAGAAGGCTCTCCCCGGGGAGCTGCCTATGTGTGATAGCACGCGAAGCCAGATTGAAAAAAAATGACACGGAACACACGAATGCGAGATGGAGAGGAAGAAAAAGGGAAACCACACCAGAGCCCACGTGGCCGTGGCGCCTCCACACGAGTGTGTGAGCAGACTTGTGAATGCGTATGCACATTTATGAGAGGAATCCGCAGCACATTCATTCAAGATAAATGTTCCCCGTCTCTCTCTCTCTCTCTCTCCCTCCCACCTCATTCTGCTTCCCTCCTCTTTCAGGCTAAGAGATGAATCACATGTCAGGATGTCGCCAAAGAAAAATGATATTGATTCATAATTGTCTTGACAAGTGAGGTGTTTTTGCAACGTGAAGCTCAGCCAGTTACCTCGAGGTTTAATTCATGCTGAGGAGTGACAACGCACTGGGAGGAAAAGTGAGAAGGAAAGATCATGATATTGCTGTTTCTGGCTGATTCTCCTCCTCTCCCTCCATCACTCTTCCTCTATCTGCCTCACTCAAACATATTATCAGTCAATGGAAAATGGGCGGTGAGGAAGAGGCTCAGATTTCTTCACCCACAACAGCTTGTCCACCTGTTCACTCCCAATCTCGCTGCTAATGAAGCTGTTCCCCCAGAAATAATAAGTCAAGTAGAAGCTGTGAGTCAGGAAAACATTCACATAGTTAATAGATCAAATAAACCGAGGGATCGTTTCAACATGCACCAGAGAGAGAATGCTGTGATGGTACTTACAGCTCTTTCCAATCCATTATCTAGTTTATGCTCAGTCATAAAGCGGACGACTGATAGAGTTCAACTTTGCAGTCCATGTCTGTGCTGTCAGTGTTCTCCATTACTTTAACATTTGATACGCCGGCACAGTCGCCCAGAGCAGAGCGAGGCGGGGCTGCTCACTAGTTGGGGCACGGGGGTCCTCTTTGCTGCGATCGCAATCATCGAGGTTCCACTTGATTTCACAGAGGTTTGTAAGAATCTGGAGGGGTGGAGGGAAAGACGAGGAGGAGGAGGAGGAGGAGGAGGCGTGGGCGTCAGAGTAACTAAATGGAAAAAGCGCAGGGCAGGGTGGAGGTGGGCAGATGAGGATGAGGATGAATATGTTGCAAGAAGAAGCAGGAGGTTCACAGTGAGGGCGTGCAGGTAGAGCTTCCTTAGAATGAGGAAGGGGGGGTCAGGATGAGACGGAGCACCTCCTCAGTTCATACAGCACTAAAGCACCTCTAACTCTTTCCATCCCTCTTCAGCGGGGAAAGTTCAGCTTCAACTGCAAACGCCAGTCAAACAGCTCGTACTCCGATTCGGGTTTGTTTTCCTTTTTCGATCCTTCCTTCACATCCATGTCTGCGTTCATCCCAAAGGCTGCATGGTTCCCTCTCATTCAGGTAATCCAGCGTGGCGTGGCGTGGCCGCTGCAAGCCCAGAGTCCTTCCCGGAGTCTCCGCCGCTCACAGGCAGGACGACGGGGCCAGAATCAGCATGCCTCTCCGGGCTGGGAGATTTCTGGAGGTGGCTGAGATTGAGGAGAATTCCTGCTCCTGTTCCGCCTCTCTGTCCTTCTCCTGCTATCGGAGAAATGCTGGCAGCTGTCCTGCCGTGTCTCTCTCTCCCTCACACTCCCTGCGTCTCTCTCTCTCTCTCTCTCTCTCTCTCTCTTGCACACACGCTCCCTCCCCTGTCACTGCCTCCCTCCCTCCCTCCCTCTCTCTTCTCTTCTCTTCCCTCAGCCCAGCCCCTTTTCCCTTAGACTGCCAGACGAAGTGTCAGTGCTCGATTGCTGGCTGGCTGCTCGCGGCACAATTTGCGAGTCCTCTCTTTTTTCTCTATACCCCCATACACACACCGTCTCACATAAACCCCAATGCACACACACACACACACATATGCACCCCACTGCACGTCAGATGAATACTTAATGCATACAGGAGCCCTCTCTTCTTTTAGGGTCCCACACTTCAAACAGATTCGGTTAGTATGCCTACAGTGCACGCATGCACGAGTGCGAGTGTGTATGGATTTCCGCGTTTGTGTGCTTAGCTACTGTTCACTTGTGCACATTTTCTATTTTCTTTGCCTTTGTCGAAGGATGTAATTAACCAGATGAATGAGAGTGTTATTAATCATAAGGAGTGACACACAGATAAGGAAGGGTATACTTAAGAGCACAGAGATGGATCGCCCGGATGAGCAATGCTCCGACTAAATAGGAGAGCTGAGAGAGATTAAAAAAAAAAAGGAGAGGACAGACAATGAACAGATGACATCTTAGAAAGGCAGATTTATGCCGGCCAGTGAGAATGAATGCAGTCAGTCAATGGTCAAGGGTAAAAAGGGGAATGAAAGCCTGTGAGTGGGCGAGCGCCGGGGTGAGAGTGCCCTGTATTCCCTGGGCTGCCAATTTACCAGTAAGCTCTCTCAGCCCCCCGACCAGCCAGTCTTGTTTGAAAGGCTGCTGCTTTGGCTGCAGAGTGCCTACTATAACATATAGGCTGACAGAGTGGGTGTGAGTCCTGCCAGATGAAAGTACATTCAGCACACCGAGCCCTCTCTGCCGCTCTCCTTCTGCCACAGTGCCCCTTATATGAACTCGGCTGGATTAAATTTGGTAGCAAAAAAAAGAAAAATAAAAAACCCACCGCCCGTCTATTTGCAGAGCACAGTACAGTAATAAAACCGTTTGATATATCACATAACCTTTACCTTCCTCCTTGCCACAGCATGCCTACCTCCGCTCTCTTGCAGCGTGTCCAACTTAATTTCGCCTCGGATGGGCTTATTTCAAACTGTCTGCAGGTTCGTTTTTGCCACCTGCTCTCCCACCACTGAATCCTCTTGGATCACGAGTAAAAGAAAATAATAACTTGGACTCCCGTCACCCTGACAGTGTAAGTAGTCATCATGCCCATTGCTGTCCCTCAGTTTGATTTCAAGTGTTATACATCAAGACGACGTAATAATTGGGAGCAGTCACAGTCGGAGCCGCCCTGATGGACCTTCCT